>CM044014.1:45117845-45393321 GCA_024085815.1 Flaveria linearis | reverse complement strand
ATGTTTCACTCTTATGTTTTAAGAAAAGACCCATGTGAATCTAGTGAAATCATCTACTATCACCAAACATATTGCCTTTTTCCAGCTCAGCACATTGGTTGGACCAAAGAGGTCCATGTGAAGCAATTTGAGTGGTGTAGTGTTAGTGTTGATTGTTTTGGATTTATGAGACACTCTGTGTTGTTTTCCTTTATAACATGAAGAACAATGATTAGAACAATGAAATTCTTTCTTTGTAATCCAATGACTAAGTCATTTTTCACCAATTTATTCATGTTCTTCATGTTGGAATGGACAAGCCTTCTATGCCACAGTTGAGATTCATCTTCTGAAGATTTAGACAGCAGGCATGTCTCATGATTTGTGAGTGTTGTGTTGTTCATATCCAAGATATATGTGTTGCCTTTTCTTGATGCTTTAAGAAGGATCCAGTCTGCTGGAACTGTAAAACCTGGCTTAAGAATGTAACGTTAGTGTTATCAAATAGTGTTAAGTAATTTTGATCACAAATTTGGAAACACTAAGTAAATTATACTGCAAATTTTCACAGTAATTTACTTTTTCAAATGTTAAAACACCATTAGTTACCATTCCCTCACCAACAATTTTACCTCCCTTCTTATCCCCACCAAATCCCACATAAAGGCATGTTTATGTTTGAAGTCATGGAGAAGTGCACAGTTGCCTGTCATATGTCTGGAACAACCACTGTCACATACCACTTGTTGTCAGCTCTCCATGATTGTTCCTGCACACAAAAAGAAATTAGTTAGAATTTACAACCCAAGGCTTAATTGTCTTGGGTTCCAGATGTGTCAACTATAGTTTACTCCTTCATGAATTAATATTGAAGTTTCAGTATTAGTTGTTTCTTTTTTGATTTGATGGTGGTGAGGATGATTCTATTGAAGATGATTCAGTTTCTGGATGTCTTCATGCTTATCTGAGTCTTTCTTCAACGTAGCTTGTTTTTGTTGGTATTTAACTTTGAAAAGGATCCTGTAGTTTTGAAAGTTTCTTCATCTTTCAGCTTTGATTGAGACACAGGAGTTCCTTTTGCAAAGTTGTCAAAGAAACCATCAACCGCTTCAGTATGTTTATCAGACAATCCACCTTTTTGTGAGGTGTCTTAGCCTGTGTTTTTGGTGTTTTCTTCTTCAAAGTCTTGTCCGCAACAGATGATCTGTTCTTTGAATTTAGTTGTTCTTTCTGAATATTTGTCTCTTTGTCACTTACTGATGATTGAGAATCTGATTCGGATGATGCAACTTGTGACTTCTTTTTGCTCTTTTTCTTGTTCTTCTTATTAAATAACATTCCTAATGGAATGTTATTTTTGTCACATATGGCACAGTGTTTGTTGAAGAAACAAGCATCAGTCATGTGATTGTTCATATTGCAAATGGAACAATAGCTGCTGAATAGCATTCATCAGTGTCGTGATTCTTCATATCACACCTTTGCAATTTTTTCTGAAGTTTCTTCAAATTCAGCCTTCTTTTTGTTGTTCTTTTTCTCACTTGCTGAAGCAACAGTGATTTCTTCTTATTTTGTTGGGAGCTCATCAGCTGTTCTTCTTGTTTGCTTTTGGCTGCCTTTTGTTGCTTGACATTCACCTTTTTCTGTGCAAGGTGATTGGCATCCGTTTTGACCTCGTCTGTAGATTCAGTTTCTTTCTTCCGTTGCTTTCTGCGAGTTGTAGATTTTGCCTTCCGCAGATGATCTACGGACTGTCATTTTTTGCTTTCCGCACATGTTCCTACGGATTCTTCAGATTTCTTTTTCCGCAGATGTTCTACGGATTCCTCAGTTTGTGCTTTCCGAGGATTCTTGTTGTTTGTTTCTTACTTTATCTGAAGATGACAAAGGTACTTCAGCACTTGATCGCAGCTGTCAATCTTGTGAAGGTTCAGTTCTTGAAGTCCTTCATTCAGTTCAGCAATCCTCTTGCAGATAGTCTTCAGCATGTTTCGTTGCTTTGGAGGATACTGCAGCTTTGATTTCTTCAAGACTCGCGGAAGACCAGTTTCAACTTGAACATTCTTACCAATGTTCAGTTGATCAGTATCATGTTCATCAGAATCATCCAAGTCATCATATTTATCAAAATCTGATTCATTTGTTTAAGTGATTCTGATCAGTAGATTCAGTTTCACTCATCTCAGCTTCATAGATGTTTGTATGACTGGTTTTTATGTCAATTTTGGTGCTTTGCACAAAATGATTTGACAAATTGTTAATCATTGTTTCAGGTAAAGGTGTGTAGTTTATCATTAATAGGTGGTGCAACAGCATTATAACCCAACCCGGCCTGTTCTTTGATTCAATATGAGAGTTTAGCAACACTTCGCATATTGCTGAGATGATAATTGAAACTTCTGAAGTTTCACTTCAGTGGATGCATGATCAGCCATGGATTTTTTAAGTAAGTGGTCAGATGCTCAACTTGGGCTTTTAGGCTGTAGTTTTCAGAAACATTTTTTCTAAATCTTTTTTGTAAGAACTGATTTTGATTGATTATAATTTTTGTTCTCTTAAGTGTGATTCATTCAAAATCATAGTTTCCTTTACTTTATCAGCCAATTGTTGAGCATGGACTCATATCGTTCAACTTCCTCAACACATGATGATGAACATAACCTGTCTTTTACCTCTCTGGCCATAGGAGGAACTTTGTTTTCCATATGCGCATTAATGCTTGATTCTCCACTAACACTTCCTTCTCATACATACTCCAGTCACATGTTCTATCTTGAAGTATGATCAGCCCTGACTCCTTAGAATTGCTTGGTTCTGCTGATGTATTTGTGGCTGGTGGGGATGTTAGCTGAGGTTGTCTATGCAGAGATCTTTGAGAGGTTGATTGCTGATTCTGATATTGTTGTTGCTGCTGATTTTGTTACTGCTACTGCTGCTGCTGCTGCGTACTGCGGAGATTGTTGGTTGCATTCTCTAGAGAAGTGACCATAGAGATTGCACTTGAAGCATCTGACTTTTGACTTATCACACCAATCTTTGATGTTTTTTGCTGCTGCCAGGTTTTTATTTCTCCGCAGATATTGCTTAGCTCTGTAAGCAATCATTGCCATCTGCCATTGTAGATCCATCTCTTCTACTACATCAGGAGGGAGTTCCTCCAAGTCTTGCTGACAGATGTTTGCTGATGTAAGTGAACTTCCAAGATATGCTTGAAAGCTAGAGCTAAAGGCTGCAAAGGCTGCTTTTTGTTCTTCAATTCAATATCACAGTTATTGGTTTCTGACTGTTTGTTATGTTGAGAAGAGTTTGCAGTTGCTGATGTCTCTTTTCTCTGCAGATCTTCCCTTTTCGTTTTGATTTTACTTTGAGATGATTTCTTAGTGGGTTTGGATGCATAAAAACTTACTTCCTCTTCATCATCACTCAAACTATAAGAGTTATCACCTTCATTATTTGAGATAAATGCACTTCCAACATTTTTGTTTCCTTGAAGTGATAAGGTGAGACATGAGTTCTCACACTCTTGTTTCTTGATTGTTCATCCAGTTCAAGAGCTTCTACCTTAGCAACCAATGTATCTAGACCTGTTGTCTTGAGATCTATGGTGTTCTTGAACATGGAGACTGTTTGCTTCCAACTTTCAGGCAAAGTGTGGAGCATCTTCTTGTTTAGTTCCTCAGTGGTATACTTTACTCCAAGATGTTCATCTCAGTTACAAGTTGCATAAATCTATGGAGTTGCTGAGGAATTGATTCACCCTCAATATGATGAAAAGTTTCATATTGTGATCTAAGGGTGTCTTTCCTTATGCTTCAGATCTCATCACTCCCTTCACAGAGAGTGTGAAGTATCTTCCACAGGGAATTTGCTATTTTGTAATTCTCGCACCTGATCAAGATTTCTTCTGGCAAAGCCATACTAAGCAAGCTGTATGCTTTAATATCGACTTTGACCTTCTTGACATCATCAGGTGACAAGTCCTTAGTGCTAATCGGCTGATTCTTGTCATTATAATCCGGCCCAAGAGTGGGTGGAATATAAGGACCTTGAGTGATGGACTCCCACAAGTCAGAATCTGTGTAGTTCACATGATTCCTGAACTTGATCTTCCAGGATTTAAAATCAGCTTTGGTTTCCAACTTTGGCGGTTGATAAGATCCTCCACCAAAAGTACTCATGTTTGATACAAAAGTATGAATCAAAATTAAATGTTAAAATTGACAAATCTATCGAAGACTCAGATCTAGTATTCAATTGATTTGAATATAGATCTAAATCAAACAAGCAATGAGAGAATGCTTGCTGAATGACAAGTTGTTGAATTAATTGTTTGAAAATCAATTAAACAATTTTAATACTGATAGATCAATTGATCTAAATCAATGAGCACCAATGGCTCTGATACCACCTGTGAATCCAAGGATCTCAATTCAGGAATTATCAGTATTAAAATAAATCAATTTAATGATCGTGGAATTATCACTATTGACGTTTAATTGTTTTAATGATTAATGATGAACACAACCACAGAAACACAATAAATGCGAAATCAATAATTATTCAAACGTATTTCATTAACTATAAAGTAATGATTACAAAGAATAATACGAATGACTATGAACAACGAATTCAGTGAATCGAATAATGTTGATGTTGATGTGACAGCGTTTAGGGTTGCACAATGATGTAACTCTTGACAGCCGTATATTGATTGATTGTGTTCCCCGAGATGTGAAACCTGGATTCGTATTTATAGATGTTTTGAGTCGGCTAAGGTAACATCGAATCTCTCGGGATTTGTTATTGATTGTGTTGACTTGTTTGACTTCTTGATATTTGCAATCGCACAAGTATAATGATCTTCCGCAGGAGTCTTGTCGTCCGCAGAACTTTTGTTCTTCCGTAGATGAATTGGTCTTCCGTAGAAGTGTTGTTCTTCCGTAGAAATCCTTCTTCCGTAGGAGTCTTCACTTCATGGTCCTTGATCATCCGCAGGAACATTCACTTGGTCATTTGATCTTGTAAGAAACATATCTACGTTAACATTAATGTTCATCCGTAGATGTTTCTTACACTTGGTCAATTTCAGGAATCCGTCCAAGTATTGTTTTTTCCCTGTCAAGTCACAAATCAACACACATATATATGGGGTTAACCTATAGATTCAAAGCACACACACCACACACACACACACACACACACTACACATATATATATATATATATATATATATATATATATATATTTTGACTGTTACAATATTAATTACAAGACTTGATTCAGTACTAAGCCTATACAAAAATGATCTAGCCCTATACATCAAGATCCAACAATATATGTATATATGTAATATATAGATATTTATATATTGTAGGATTCTATGTGCCCAAGACACTTAGACATTGATGTGGTTAGTACGTTATGATCGAAGTCGGGTTATACCCAATAACAAGCATTGCAAACACAAACGATTATTAATTGATGATGTGATCATGCAATTAAATAATAACACACCAAATTTAGAAAATTGGTTTTCTAAACAATTATATGTCAAATGGGTCAAATCATAAGGATGTTTTGATGATGGGTTTTTATTAATCACATTGTTATTTAAAAGGGTTTAAATAACATAAGATAATGTAATGTTAGTGATCTTTAATTAAATGTTTAATTAAAGATTAGTGCATAAAACATATTAGTATAGTTCTTGCACTTGTCAAATATTAAAATCCAAGAGGGTCCATGAACTTTTAATGTGTCACAAGAGTTAAAAAGGAGAGGGAATCCAGCCATTTTTTTGAATGTTTCGGCCACCCCATGGACCAATGAGGTTCCTTCTTTTTATCTTGTAAACACACACTCTTTATGAAAGAGTGCAAGACTCTCCACCATCCATACACATTACATGCAAACACAAAAAAACTCTCTCTTTCTCTCCTCCTCTTACGAAAATAGCAGCAGCTTCTTGAGGGTTTTTGGTGTTGATTTTGGTGTTCATTATTCCTAACAAGAAGGTGGTTGCATCAAGGCTTGGGGTATACAAGCTTGAGGGATCCTCTCTTTGGAGCCTTGTGTGACATCCGTCACCAAAGGTCCGTCTATTGACGTAATCTGTTAACTTTTGTAGTCGGTCATTCCTCACCCTTATAACCCACCTGCGTGGTTGTTATGCTTGTTTAGTTGCTTAGTTAACCTTATGCGTGTGCTATCGTAGCTTAAATCATCATCGCTTGAAATGAAATCTTAATTGAGATTTCCCCGTTAACACTAACGCGTCATTTTTATATTAAAATAATTGTCACGAATAAAATCATTTTTAACTTGTAAATAACATTAACGACGTTTTATCATTAATAAAAACAAGACTAATAATAACGTTTTCACCAAACAAAATTTAGGAACTCGGGGCAAAGTGCGGGGACTAAACTTGACATTTTGAGAAACTAGGGCTGGGTATAATACTTAGAGGCCAGCCCTAGCCCCCATTCACTTCATCTTCTTCCTCTTCACCTCCTTCTCCATTTCTCTGTCTATCTTGCACCAAAACCGACCCGTTTGTTGCATTTTCGTCATCAAATCTTGAGTGTCATCGTGTATACTTGTTTCTAGCAGGTAGATAACCTCGCTTACCTCGTTTTTAGCTCGATTTAGCTGCTGCGTTTTCTAGGGTTTTGGGTGCTCGGGTTTATCCGAGCACATGAGGTCGTGTGGGCTTGTGTGTTGTGTTCCAGTGTGATTCACGTCTAGACATGTTAGGGTATGAGTTCTGGAAGTTTTGGTGGTGTAAAACTCGTGTTCGGGCCGCCGAAGGCCGCCCTGCCCCCTTCCTGCAGTCGTGACCTGCTGCACAGGGTGACTGGGCCTTCCGACCGCTGAGCTGTGCGACTGGGGTGAGTCGTGCGACTGGGTAGGGCGTATGAGTGTGTCACACGACTGAGACGTGCGATTGGGCAAATCGTGCGACTAAGTCAGGCGTATGGGTGTGTGCGATTGAATGTGTGTGCAAATGAGTCTATGCGAGTGACTGTGCGTGCGATTGAGTCAATGCGGATGAAATGGAGTGCGATTGTGTGTGAGTCGTACGACTGAAAGGCCAATCGCACGAATGAATGTTCAATCGCACGAATGAAGCTGATTCGTGCGAAAGAAGTTCCAATCGTGTGTATGGAGGTTGGGTCGTATGACTGAGTCTTGCATGGTACGACTGAGTGCTTAGTCACACGAATGAAGGTTCAATCGTACGAAAGTAGCTAATTCGTACGACTGAAAGTCCACTCGTGCGAATGGAGTCTCATTCGTGCGTCCGGTCCTATTGTATGACTAATGATGTGTGTGTGCGTATGGATCCCCTCTTCGGAGATCTCACGACGATAATGTAATATTAATAAAGTGTCATAGCTTGACCACAAAGATTAAAGTCAATGCTATCAACAGGCACATACTATTTAAAATAATCTAGTCTAAGATATGTGTGACTGCTTATGTGTGTGCTACCCACGACCGAACCGAAACCTGCCCGAGCCTATTGATACCATCTTATGCTTTATGATCATTATTAATGCTTGTCAGTAACTGTCAATAGGTGTTTGATAGTTCATAGCATCTAACCATTGGGATACTTCATCGTTGTGCTTATCATCTATTCAGTGAGTTTTCGTGGCCCTTTTTACTCTTATAAAACCTTTTCAAATATTTTTAACTTGGGGGAAAAGAATGCTCACCACTTAACTTGATTTCAGGCACCTTCCCTAGTGGAAGTTGGCTACTACTTCTATGAGTATCTTAACTTGTTTATCTTGTGATTACTGCTATGTGAACTTGAACTATGTGCTATGTTACCCCTATGTATGACTTACTGGTATCACCCTACTATGCACTACTACTTGATGTTATGTGTCGATTGATGCTATATGTGGATGCCATTGACCTTGGATGCTCTCGGCTGTGTGGTTCTTCTGTGTGGTTCTTCTGTGTGGTTCTTCTAAGCCGATCATCCACTACAACCATTAATCCCGGTAATTGGGACCTAAGGATTGGTTTGGTTGTAACCTTAACGTATGCGCTGTTGCATCTTGCTATGTCATATTAAGCTTATTATGCTATGGGAAACCTTTTCACATAACCATTAGTCCCGGTAATGGGACCTAAGGACTGGTTTGGTTACAAACTATACGTACACGCTGTATGGATCTTGCTACGTCTTAATAAACTATTTAAACTTTGGGAATGTTTCCTTTCAACCATCAATTCCCATGTGGAACCGATGTTTAGGTTTGGCTGTAGCTATTTAAAATCGGTAACCGCCTATACATAAGTGTAGCAGCGGTAACGCTTATTGAACTTACTGTTTTCATCATTAGTATCTTTTATTACATAAAACCTGCGAAGCTCACCAACAATTATGTTGACCGTTTTGAGCATTTCTTTTCAGGTGAACAAGGTATTGAAGATCTAGGAGTGCTGCCTTTTAGAGGAGACCCTAGGATGCATTTTGTGATTATTACTTTTGTAAGCTTGAACCTGGTCTTTTGTATACTTGTTCCCGAGTTGTGGGAATATTACATTACAAGTTATTATCAATGCTTATGTGATCTTCTTATGTTGTGCTTATGGCTATGCTGTCGTGATCTTTGACAATACACGAAACAAGTCTCCAATTGTGTTCGGGTGTCGTCATGACACGCTTGTCATCATATTTTTATTGCTACTCTATCATATACCATGTGTTATGACGATCCCGTCTAGCTCACATTCCCCGTGTTTCTGCTATTAGCGGGGGTGTGGCACCTTGGCCGAACTTTGAGCATTCATCATCCTTCTTCTCATGGTCGATTTAGTTGCTGGAAGGAGGTAGTTTAGCAGCTTGTTTGGTTGTCACATTATGAATGATTTATGTGTTTATATAGCTTGCTTATTCACATGTTAAGATCCTTTTGATTTAGGTTTGTTTTTCATCTTAAAACATCATTTAGAACATGAAATTTCAGCTTATAAACATGTTATAATGCTAACTTCCGCTGCGTTTTTCAGAAAGTTTAATGGGTTAAACTACGTTTTTGTATTCTAACAAACCCATCAATGGCATCTAGAGCCGGTTATGTGGATAGCTAGCTTGTATGGGTCTTTAAAATTTGTTTTATATGACTTTAAAACCCCTTTAGGGGCTGCTATGTTTTGTATGATTGATTCCCCAAACATCAAGGTCATATCACACATGCTAGTGATTAAACCTTGAAAGATATATTAATGATATGTTGAATGTTTGGACAATGTTTTAAAACCCAAAATTTCAGTTTATGTTGGCTGAAATTTGGTGGTTTTAAGGGGGTTTCATTATATGTTTTTGCATGATATGATCATTGGTTGTTAGTGTGCATAACCTAGCCTTTGGCCTTATGATTTAGATGATTGGAATGGTTGTTTTTATGAGTTGTAATCTTTATGTTTATCATTTGGGTTGTAATTATTTATTCATTTGGTTATGTAATAAATAGATTAGGTGCATTTCCTTTATTAGAAAATGTATTAGTGCAGGACCGGGTGAAGGGGTTTGCACTTTTACAACACAACACAATGAGGAGACTGTATTAGAACACTTAACAGATCAAATGGGGAACCGGTTATGATGATGCTAAGAACACAAAAGTAAACTCAGAAAGAAAGAACAAGATAATAACACTAGTGGTTGGTTTTCAAGGATGTTGTATATTGCTTCTAAAATTCAAGTTACAAGTATTCAACATACATACATTACAAGACTTTGAGATATTATATAATACAACCTACAGACGGCCATACTTTAAAGGCCAGCTGGATACATGAATTAGACAACATAATCCATGTAGAGTCAAAAGGCAGATTGCCTTTTTGGCTAGTGACTATACATGGGTTAAACACCCAAAACTCAAAATATAGTTTTCAGATGTGTTCCACCCCTAAATCATTCAAAAACGTGTAAAGAGGGGTCCTAGAACTCACCTTAGTAGCCTCCTCGGTTAGAGCTTCGATTTGACCCGCTATACGTCGATTTTGGCTCACGAACCCGCTTGGACCGAACTGTCTCCTTCTTCTCTCTGATGTTGGCGAGTCTGGGAAAGAGTTAGGGTTGCCCTCTCCCTTAAATACTACTGTCCAGTCGCCCGAGTTCTCCATGCGATTGGACCTTCAGTCGTCCAAGCTCTATGCGACTGAACACTTCAATCGTACGATTGAGCTCCAGTCGTGCGGATGAGCTTCAATCGCATGTCTTCCATGCGATTGGACGCTCCAGTCGCATGACACTCCAAATTGAAATTTCCGGGCGTTACAAGTCCACCCCCCTTAAACGGTTTTCGTCCCCGAAACCTGTTGTTCCTTAAACCTTCGCGGGCAATACTGTCCTAACCTTTTTTCCAGTCTATCACTTGGAATCCTTTCGCTCCACATCGTTTATCAATATTCGAATTCGGGTCTATCTTGGACTATCGCCATCAGCACCCATGCATACTGATCAATGTTCATTTGACCAGCACTTGCGAGTCCAAACATGCCATGTAGAATACAGTTACTACATCACAATACTCGAGCAAAGGCTCGGCGTCATAATCGTTGAGCTTCAGAACATCACTGAGAACCCTCAGCTTTAATGCTTGAAGAACAAGTCCTTCAACTTGTGTAAAGTTGCTGCTTATCCTAGACCCTTGTTTGATGTTCTTTAAGTATGAATAATGACCCTCTGGCAAACCAGACAACTAGCAAGAAGGCATTCATTAATCGTACTAGGTGTTGTTCCAATATACAGCACCGAGATCGGTTTCCTCTCAGGTTCCTCACAGGTATACTGTGATAGAAAAAGGCAAATCGGCTTCTTTGGTAGCCCAACCAAATTTATCCTTTCTCTTTTGCTTCCGATCTCCCATTCTTCTTGTTTGCTATGCGTACCTTGTTGTTGATGAACAATTCACAGGCTGAAACTGTTCCTTAGACAACGGGTGACACAGCTTTCTCAATGCATCACGCAATCCTCTAGGACATCAAGTGACCTAGTGAATCTACTAATAGTAATCTCTACATCGAAGGGCTCCTAGACATTTCTTCTCCTACCATGCAACTCATAAAAGAAGGCACTAGGAACGAACTACTACTAGCATCGCATCAA
The DNA here is from genome assembly GCA_024085815.1 of Flaveria linearis. Classification (NCBI taxonomy): domain Eukaryota; kingdom Viridiplantae; phylum Streptophyta; class Magnoliopsida; order Asterales; family Asteraceae; genus Flaveria; species Flaveria linearis. Next base: position 45,382,205 of record CM044014.1, on the reverse strand, counting down.
GGCGTAAGGGCACAAACTTAAATTATCAGAAAGGTACCTGACGTCAAGTCGAATCCGCTCTAACCCCCTTTGGTCATAACAAAAGCTATAACCTTCACCCTCCATCTCCGTCCTCGCACCAGAGCTTCCTGCCTTTGACTTCTTACAATCCCTGCTCAGATGTCCAGTCTCACTGCAGTTATAGCACTTAGCCACATGGCAATCCCTTGCACTGTGACCTTCCTTTCACACTAAAAGCAAACGTTCAGTCCCCATTTGCACTCCCCTTCGTGACCTATCCCCACTTCTTACATACCTCATCCTTCCTTCTTATCCTCTCCCGATCATCGATCCTCATCATCTTACCTTCGGCCCCATTCACCATCACTATCTCGCCTTCCCTTCCCCTTCTTAACATAGGCTCGCTCCTCCACCTTGCCTGTTATCGCCGTCGCCTCCCGCTCGTCGTACAACCGCCGCTAGATCTACCGCCGACCTAAACATGCTTGGTCGGGCAGCGATCAATGTTCCTACGGATATCCGCCGGCAAGCCCTGAATATACCTCTTGATTTCCATGAGAGAGGTGTCACCTGATCCGGCACCAGCCGTGCCATCTCGTTGAATTGGTGGTGTACTGCTGATGTGTCATGTTCCGCTTCCAACTGCAGGAACTCCCTTTCCACCTTATCCATCCACGGTGAGGACAATACTCCTCAATCACTAACCTTTTCACTCTGACCATCTCATCCTTCCGATAGCCCGACTACCCAGCTTGGACTACATTGTCCCACCAGCATAAAGCTGAGTCCACGAAAGAATGACTGGCAAACTTAACTTTCTGATCTTCCCGGCACTCACTAATTTCCAGTACCGCTTCCATCTCTCTGACCCAATGATGAGCTGCAGTAGCATTGTCGTTGCCATCAAAGGTTGGGGGCTTGCATCGTTGAAATGCCCCGTAGTTACAGCCTCGTGTCGTCTCCGGCACAGGCTCCTCCTCTTCCTCCTCTCATCGGAGAAAACCGCTTCAGTCTCCGTCCGTCTCCTCCGCCCGATGGTCTACCCCTTTCCTGTCTCTCCTCATCCCTAACAGCCTTTACACTTCAGTCATACAGACGGTAAGATCATCTGCATGACCTGGTGTACTTCTTCCATAACCGCCTCTCTCATCGAGGCTCTCAAATTGGCGCTTTCATCTGCTCCCTCCTGATGAGGAGTCTCGTGTTCTTCATGAACCACCTTTTCAACCACAGGCCTTCCTCTGGTGGCCCGTGGTTCAGTGCCACGTCCGCCACCACCTCCACCACGTGAAGCCTTAGAAGATCTACCACCGGCCATCCTCTATCACACACTGAAAGATTCAAACACCAATATGGTCATTCAAGGGATAGCTCAGTTCATGTCAAGTATAGTAAGTCCCTAATTACAGTGATCAGTTGTGATTAGCCACTTACCTTACTTTTCATACCCCGAGCATTACCTGTCCTGACTACATCAGTATCTAAATCTAACAGTAACACATAAACACATAACATGCGCACATAATACCGGTTAACTTTAAGAAAATACCAGATGGCACGCAGCTACTCAGTCTGGCATCCCTTCCCTTTCCGTCCATTCTCAGTTTAAGATTAGGTTTATTATGAAACTTAATCATTTCACTTAAACTTTGGCTCTGATACCACTTGTAAGGCCCCGTTCCCGGGCACCCTACGTTTGGTCATTCATCGCACATAAAAACAATTCGAACAGTATTTACTTTGCAGCGGAATATAAAACTTTCATAATAACTAAAACATGTTATTTCATAACTTTACAACATTCGTTTTCTTCTCAAAATACAATGACATGTCAAATATGGTGCCAGCCTCAACAACTGAGTAGTCGCCTGGTGCCATCCTCAGCAACATACCTGCCAATTGAAAACACATCAAAGTCAGCGTTGCTGAGTGAGTTCTAGTTTTTATATTAAAAACATACTTTTCTATCCTTTAAAATCGTTCTTTACTTACATGCGAACACACATCATACGTACACATAGATAATTTCATTATTATCTTATTGTGTTCTCATTCATTCTTTAACTTTACTTTCGTTCGTCTCTGTCTGTCATTCATTCATTATCTCTCTTTAACTTTCATTCAATCTCTATCTTTTACTTCTATCGAGATCCGGTCACACTTTACCCTCTTCATGGCACACAGCCATGATTACTGAGGTCGAGTGACAAGGATCCCATTTCATACAATTATTTTTCATCATCATTCATTCATTGACTTTCATTCGTGTACCATCATCGTTATCATTCACGTTCGTTCATTAACTTTTCAGTCTTTACGTTCATTCTTACTAGTCTGTGCGACAACAAGGCCGCTCACCTCCATATCGATCTCTCACGATCGTACGTTGGCCGAGTCTGTTGCAGCACATAGCTGTTACACCAATGGCAATCTCACGATTGCCTGCTAACGAGTCTGTTGCAACACAAAGTCGCTCACTCATTATCAATCGTACGTTAGCCGAGCCTGTTGCAGCACAGGGCTGCTCACCTCAGTGGCAATCTCACGATCGCCTGCTAACCGAGTCTGTTGCAACACAAAGTCGCTCCTCATTATCAATCTCAAAGATTGACCCTGGGTGCATCCTTCGGGGTAGCTAACCCGCATCACAGTGAGCTAACACCTGCCAGGGTGTGCACCTCCATTTATTTGCTTGCAAGCCTTCTTACGTTCATTCGTTCATTCATCAATGCATGCATTCGTTCATTTCGTTCCTCTTTTATTATTTTTCACTTTACGTTACATAATACTTTTTCAATCATTCATAAAAATACACGTAAAGATACGGAAAGATAAACATACATCGAAGCAAGGAACATCGATATTTACAAATCATCAGTCATTACCATCATATAGGGCTACTTCATACCTTATCATACATACATCCTGCATATGCATGCGCTCTATCTTCATCGTGTCCACTTAACTTCTAAGCCTCGATAGTCTCACACGTGTACCTACGGGAGCTACCACGTCACTTCTACCCATGCTCTTCTCCCAAAGGCCAGTAATAGAACTACGTTCTCTTCTCGTACATAACAGCCCTACTTGGGCGATTGGGCACCCTCCAGTCGCATGACCTTCATGCGACTGAACAGCTATGCGATTGGGCCAATGCGGATGAACACCCATGCGGATGATGAACACCCCAATCGAACGAATGGACTCCCTATCGTACGACTGAACACTATACGTATGGGCCTCTATACGACTGAACCCTCAGTCATGCGATTGAGCAGCTATGCGAATGAACCTATGCGACTAAGCATATGCGGATGAACATCTATGCGACTGAACCTCAGTCGCTTGACTCCCATACGACTGGGTCCCCATGCGGCTGGACCCCTATGCGACTGGACCTCAGTCGCTCGACCCTTATGTGACTGGATCCCAGTCGTACGACTAGACCTCAGTCATGCGGTTGAACGTCAGTCGTCCCTCAGTCGTGCGACTGGCCCTTCAGTCGCCTAGCCCTAACTGGGCAGCGATGGCAGTCATCCCGAACTGCAGTCATGACTCACGACCTCCAAATCCTTCCAAACTCGTTTTAAGCCCAAATTAACCCTCCTAACCTTAGGGAATTACTATGACAACATTCAAGCACATACACGTCCAAAATCGCACTCTAACCACACACTATACACATACACATTCATACATACACGGGTTTACACCAAAAACTCAAAACTCAAAAATATAGTTTTCAGATGTGTTCCAGCCCTAAAATCATTCAAAAACTTGTAAAAGAGGGTCCTAGAACTCACCTTAGTAGCCTCCTCGGTTAGAGCTTCGATTTGACCCGCTATACGTCGATTTTGTTCACGAACCTGCTTGGACTGAACTGTCTCCTTCTTCTCTCTGATGTTGGCGAGTCTGGGAAAGAGTTAGGGCTGCCCTCTCCCTTAAATACTACTGTCCAGTCGCCCGAGTTCTCTGTGCGATTGGACCTTCAGTCGTCCAAGCTCTATGCGATTGAACACTTCAATCGTACGATTGAGCTCCAGTCGTGCGGATGAGCGTCAATCGCATGTCTTCCATGCGATTGGACGCTCCAGTCGCATTACCTTCCAAATTGAAATTTCCGGGCATTACATAGTTGTTGCCTTCAGCTGTTGTCTTCAGCTGAGGTCTTCAGCTGTTGTCTTCAGATGTTACCTTCTGCTATTGTCTTCAGCTGTTTTCTTCAGCTGTTGTCTTCAGCTGTGATCAGCTGTTCTCTTCAGCTGATGTGATCAGCTGTTACCTTCAGCTGTTGCCTTCAGCAGATAGTTACAAGAGTGTTTGGCTGCATCAGACTTCTGGGAATCCTTACAAACTCCCCCTAGGCTGATGCTACCAAAACACTTGAAGATATTCAACAGTTCACAGTCCTTAACATGATCATGACCATTCCTTTCTTCATTAGAGGGTAGGATCACTCAGACTTGTGAAGTATCTTCTCATGTCAAAAAGATCATGCAGAGGTAAATTAAAGAGGTCTTCCCAAGAGTAGACATTTACTTCACCTTGATCTCTGACTACATACCATCTCTCTGGATTAGTTGAATAAGTCTAGGATAAGATGGGTCTTCCTGATGCAAGAAGAGCCATTTGAATTGGAGATGTTTGGGCTTTCTCTTCTTGCACTTCCTTAGGATGCTCTGATTCATCCTGAGGATCAGAGGAGGTTGATTTTGACTTCTTCTTCTTCTTTGCATCAGATTTAGAAGCCATCCTCTTCTTCCTCTTTGCAGTCTTTAACTGAGAAGACTGGTCTGCAGCACCTTATAGATCAGTTGTGTCATCCTCAGTTGGGTGTTCCTCTCTCACAGGTTCAGAATGAGAGGGAGTTTGACCCTATTGTGGGTCAGATGTTGAGGGTGGCCTTTGACCTTGCTGTTGGTCAATAGTTGAAGAGGCTGGCCTTTGACCCTGCTGTGGATCAGAAGATGAAGCTGGAGGTTCAGTTTGAGTTGTCTCTTATTGTTCAAACTTAACCTCTACTTGAGGTAGATCTTGACTTGGAGGAGTGTGCAAGTCAGCAAGCTCTCCACTCTTGATCTTCTGCTTGATTACCCTGATATGCTCATCCATAGTGGATAGAGACATAGGACCAAGACTCCTTTCGAAGAATCCATACAGCTTCAAGAAGCTCATCATTCTTTGTCTATCAGTAGATTTCTTTAAGTTCTTCTGAATGAGATCTCTTGACTTAGCAGCTTCTTCCCTCATTTTCTTCTTTGATGTCTTGAGCTCTTTGAGTACTTGAAGTTCAAGTTGTTTGAGATACTCAAACTGAATGTACTCAAAGGGAAAGGAAAGAAGTGCTTCTGCCTGGTAGAGGCCTGTGATACTCAGGTAGTCTAACATTCTTTGTCTATCTGTTTCTTTATCTACCTGAGGTTTTTGTGTAGCAGCCACAGCCTCTTGCACAGGACTTTCTTGAACTGGTGAGAGAGTAGGAACATACTTGTATAACCTTTGTTGTCTTTTCTTCTCTTTGTTATCAAAAAGAATTCTTGTATCTTCAGCTTCCTTCCTCTATCTTGACATTTACATGTCAGCCAGATCATGCAAATCTTCTAAGGGGAGAGAGATAATCTCATCTATGTCATAGTTCCTGGTCTGTAAGTAAGTAATCCTGACTGCCCTCAACTCATCATTTGAGTGTTCGGTCTGGGGGCAGCCCTGATTGCAGCTTGCATGAAGCTTGAAGACTGTATGGAACTTATTTCCCTTAGCTTCCTCTTTCTCTCTCTTTCCTCCTCCTCAATCTCCTCAGGGGTTAGAACCCTTTTCCCCTTGTCACGCAAAGATCTTAGTGATACAGGGTGGAGAGAGCTTTGGCCTTCATTGCTTGGTGCAGCATCTAAGCTTTGGCCGAAGAGAGACTGTGATACACCTTCACCAGCAGGTGTTTCACTGAGGGGTTGATTTGCTGAAGTAGTTGTAGTTGTGACAGGTGTTTCAATCTCTGTCACTTCTTCAATTGATTGTAAGACAGTACTTTCAGGCTCTATCACTGGGCCTTCAGTCAAGGTTTTCCCTTTGAAGCTAATCTCAGGGTCTGCCTCAACATCCAGTTGACCAATGACATTACCTGATTGCCTTGGTCTATCTTCTTCAGCTTCTTGCCTTGATACACCCTCCCCAAAGATACTTTGAATCAAGTAGTCTAGGATGTTCACATCAATGTGAACTTCAGGAGGTTGCTGAGTAGGTACAGTTACAAGAGAGGATGGTGAGTCCTCAATGTCCATACTCCTTGAAGAACTCCCAGGTTCTGTGATTGTAGTGACTTTCTCTCCCTTTTTGGTAGCATCACCTTCTTGTATAGGTGAGCTAGGAGTTAAGTCAACCACATCCTCAGGTCTTGTGTTCCTGGTTGAGCTCTTCTTAAAGGTCTCCCAGCTAATTGTTCCTTAAGATAAGATATCTCAAGTTGCTGATCATTGGCCCTATCGTTTAAGGTAGTCACTTGAAATTCAAGATGACTAACCTTAGAGTCTAAGTAAGTGCATAATTTTGATAGTTGTTGCACCTTTAGTCTCAGATTCCCCTCATCTTCATCAGAAGAAACATGGGGGATGAGAGAATTGGACCTAAGTCTTCACTCTCATCACCAGCGTGGGGTTCTTGGCTACTGGATTTCCTCTGCTCATTGACAGCCTCAGATGAAGTATCAATGGGCTGAGTTGCCATGGTTGAGGTCTTAATGATGTAATCACTTGCAGAAGTGAGAGCCTCTTCCATATGGATCCCCTGAACAGGTTTAGAAGGACCCACCTCAGCAATGGGTGACTGATGTGGGATAGACATAGGGAATTCAGAAACACTCTTTCTTTGAGTAGGTGAAGAGTATAGAGATTCATGGTGTTCACTGAAGCCTAAGTCCTCATCATTGTAGAATTCAAGGTTGGGAATTTGGGTATTTGAGTCCAAAGGCTGGGGATGGTAACTGTCCCCTGAAGGTTGTTCACTTGAGTGTTGAGACTCAGAGTGAAGGCTTAAGGCAGTTGGGCTTATGAGCTCATCAGGCTGATCATGAGGAACATCAGCACTGATTCCTAAAGAGATGGGAGTGGTTTGCTCCTTAGGAGAAGTGGGAGCTCTAGTATACGCTTCTTCCTGTATAGGTGAGTATATGGGGACCTGTACAGACTCAATAGCTTGAGCAGGGGTTCGTTTGAATTTTCTTTGGTAGGTGAGGGTGGTTTGAGGCTGTTTTAGTGGTTGAGATGTAGAAGGTGTGGGTTCAACACTAGCTTGTGTTGCTAGGTTGTCACCTTGAGCAATGAGCTCTAACATTTTGGGGACCAGGGCTGTTTCTACCCCTGAGAAGCCTACAGTTGGCTTCTTTGTAATCTTAAAGATGCCTGGCTTCATCTGTCCCAATTTAAGAATAGTATTTGTTTCCCTCAACTGTGATCCAAGTTCACAGTTGAGAATGTGTTGAACATATCTAGGAAATATAGTATTCTAAGGAGTCCAAGTTAGCAAGTAAATTTGTGTAAACAAATTGTGAGTAGCTGAACTTGACCCCTTGTACCATTTCATGAACTTTAAAGGAGAGATCCTCAGGAATCTGGTCCCACCCACCATGCTTGTTGGACAAGCTGTGAATCACTACATGGAGTAGATATTTCCACTGGGATGACACCTTCCCTTTCATGAAGGTCTTTACAGAGAAATTTCCCTCATAGCCCATCTGCTCAAAAGAAAAGTTGACAACTTCCTTTTGGAAAGACAGTTCACCTTCTTCATCATCCAGCTGAAGATGAGTGTTGATGATGGCTGGAGTGATAAAGACTGTCCTCCCTGCACTATGGCAGATAGTGCCTTCTCCCCATCCATCATAACCTCTTGACATGTCCTCCAAAAGTCAAGCAGGTGATCCTCATAAAGAATAGGATCAATGGTGAGTGAGGTGTAGTAGTTGGATAGAGCAAGAAAACAACAAACCTCTGAGAAGCTATCATCTTTCTCAGAGTGCAACAAGGCAACTTGATTGTGCTGCCTATGGAGTTGCATGGAGAAATTTTGGTTGTTTCTGTTTGGAATGTTGGCCATTTTTGAAAAGCTTAAGGATGAAGAAGTGGTTTCAGAGAGATTAGATTTGAGTTATGGGTGAATTTTGGAGCAGGTAGAGGAAAGAGGTGTAACCGTTGGATATTGTATGAATTTGGATTTGAGACAAAGTTAATGGAAAAGAATAAACTTTGAAATCATTATGTTGGTCCCACCTCTGAAAAGTAGTTTGCCTTTTGCCCCAAAAGGTAGTTTTCTTGGAATAAAAAAAAATCTTCCAAAGATAATTTAACTTTGGAAGTTTTTTGACCAAAAAATTTCTGAAGGTTATTTTGTTTCGGAAGTTTTGACTAGAAAGCTTCCGAAAGCAAATTTTGCCTCCAAAAAATATTTTAAAGATTTTGAAGAATTTTTCTTCCAAAGAGAAACGGGGCTTTATTAAAGTGATAGAATAGACAGCATTGGACACACATAGTTTTTAGAAATAATATGATTAAGTTTTTTAAGAAAGCTACTCAAAGTTGATCATCCCAATTGCTTATATAAGATATTTAAATCTTAGTTCATTAAAAGCTTTAGTGAACAGATCAGCATATTGTTCATGTGTATGAACTTGGATTAGTTTGATTAATCCCTTTTCAAAATTATCTCTAATCAGATGATACCTGATGTTGATGTGCTTAGTTCTTGAATGCTGCATCGGATTTTCTATGATTGAGATAGCACTGTTGTTGTCTATGTGAATGGGAGTCTCTTTGAAGTTGAATCCATAGTCTAGCATCTGATTTTGAATCCAAAGCACTTGAGCACAGCAGCTTGCAGCAGCAATGTATTCAGCCTCAGCAGTTGATGCAGATACACAGGATTGTTTCATGCATTGCCAAGAGACTATCCTTCCACCAAGAAATTGACATCCCCCTAATGTAGACTTTGCAGTCATATTGCATCCACCATAATCACTATCTGTATATGCATACAGATTGAAGTCAGAATTTTTTGGATACCAAAGGCCAAGAGATGGGGCTCCTTTAAGGTATCTTAAAATTCTTTTGACAGTGATTAGATGTGACATCTTGAGGTTGGCCTGATATCTTGCACAGATGCAAGTGGCAAACATAATATCTGGCATGCTAGCTGTAAGATACATAAGAGACCCAATCATAGCCATATCTTGCATAGATGCAAGTGGCAAACATAATATCTGGCCTGCTAGCTGTAAGATACATAAGAGACCCAATCATAGCCCTGTAGAGATGTTCATCAACACACTCCCCCTCAAGATCAGATCCAAGGGAGTGGTTTCTAGCTATGGGTGTCTTAGCAACCTTACATTCAGTCATGTTGAACCTTTTAAGTATGTCTTGTACATACTTTGACTGATTTATGAAGATACCATTGTCAACTTGCTTCACTTGAATCCCTAGAAAGAAATTGAGTTCCCCCATGGCACTCATTTCAAATCTATCTTTCATCAGCTTCTCAAAGTCTTTGCAGAGCTTGGATTAGTTAACCCAAAGATGATATCATCTACATATACTTGAACTAGCATTATGTCATTTCTTGTTCCTTTGATGAAGAGAGTTCCATCAATAGTACCTCTTTTGAACCCATTGACAGAGATACTGAGATAAAGTCTCATACACCCTTTCATGGTGCCTGATGTAGCCCATAGAGAGCTTTGTCAAGCTTGCAGACACAATCAGGATGATCAGGATCTGCAAAACCAGGTGGTTGTTTGACATACACCTCTTCATCATCACTCCATAAAGAAAAGCACACTTGACATCAAGTTGATAGACCTTGAAGTTCTTGGATGCAGCAAAAGCTAGGAATATCCTAACAGCTTCAAGTCTTGCTACGGAGCAAAGACATCAGTATAGTCAATCCCTTCTTCTTGAGTATACCCTTGAACAACTAGTCTAGCCTTGTTCTTTGTGACAACCCGAAATTTTTTTTATAATATGTGATTTTACAAATTTGTTTTTATATTTTTATTATTTAATAATAATGTTAATAATAATAAAAATAATGACAATAATACTAATAATAATATTATTATTAGAAATAATAATGTTAATAATGATAATATAATAATAATGAAAATATTATTATAATAATAATTTAAAAAAAAAAAATTATAAAATTGATTTAATAAGTCCAGGGGGTATTTGTGATAATTTTGAAACTTTAAACATAAGGTTTTCACATAAAATAATAGAAGTTTGAAAGTTGAGGGGCCATTTGTGAAATTGTTTTAAAAATTAGCCCAAACCTCCCGTCCCCGTCGCCCGTATCTCCGGCCGGCCTCCGCGGTTCTCCGGCGAGACCCAAACGACCAAATCACACGGTTTTGATCCAATTAATCATTCCCGACATTTTCACATGGGTTATTCGAACACATGACCCACATTAATTTGAATATTACCAACGAAATGGTGCGATCGATCTACCTAACCCACTTCGGCCGACCACCCACTCAATCAACCACAAACTTCAACTATAATTAAATTAATCGAAAGTGGACAATCGCCTGACCCTTTAAAACCGTCCATCGAGTCCCATTTGAGCTAAAAACACAAACACATCACAAATTAATCTAATCTCTGTCGCGACCTGCAGCTTACCTGTTCATCATCAATCGAACTTCAAAACAGGTAATTAAAACTACCTATATGCTCGATTTCTTATAGGGAATGAAAGCCCTATGGTTTAAATCGATTACAGTATCGAATTGAGGATCAATTTGATCGATTGATGAACTAGGGTTCTTGGTGGAAATTGGGTTTCTGGAATTTGGGTTTAAGAGAATTAAAAACCGATTCCTTGTGCGGCTTAGAGCCTTTGGTTTACTGGTTCGGGAGTGTGATTGTGAACAGGAGGTCAGGGGTTCGAACCCTGCCCCCAACATTATTTTTTTTAAATGCCTTTTAAGCATTTTAAAAATATACAAAAATTACCAAAATTATAAAAATAATTTTTAAAAGCTTCTTTTATTTTTAATACCATTAAATAATTTTCTGTAAATTATTTAATTAAAAATACTTTAAATAAAATTTATAAAATATTATTTAAAAATATTATAAATAACAATTTTTATAAAAATAGACTTTAAATTATGATTTAAAGTATTAATCATTAATTGAACACCATATCATTTTTATTTAATGATAAATCATAAAAATTGTAGAAATTCAATTATTTAAAAACCCTAATTATTTATGTAAATAATTATTACATGTATTATAAATTATTACATGTATTATAATTGTTATCCATACAAAAATGGGTTTTTAAATATAAATTAAAACAATCAAATTATTAATGGATATTATATTATTTAGGGATTTATTTTGATAATATAAATACGAATTAGATTTTATAAATTTAAATATTTATAAAATCTTACAAAAATTAATATAAACTTATATGTTTATATAACGTCTATAATTTAATTAGAATATAATGATATGTCAAAATCATTATTAAACTAATTAAATTTATATAAATCATTAATTATTAACAAAAATAATTAAATGATTTAATTATATGTTTACGACAAATCCCTGAGAACCAATCCTAGATCAATTGAACACCAGGTTCAAGATCTAACTTATTTAGGTTTTGGATTTGTATCTGTTTGCTGACGTGAAATATAATTCCTTAGCAGGAATTTAATAGCTTGTCAACACCACAAAGGACTGAGGTGAGTTCGTAATTGCTCCCCTTTTTAATGATTTAAATATTTTGGGGCTGGAATACATGTCGTGATTGAAATTTCTGATTATTTTGTGAGTTCGTAATTGTCCCCCCTTTTATGATTTAAATATTTTGGGGCTGGAATACATGTCGTGATTGAAATTTCAGATTATTTTGTGAGTTCTCGTGTTTCCCTTTTACTTTGGTTTTGGGATGATGCATGCTCTTTTAAGCTGGAACTTTTAATTGTGATATTATCATACTGTTCTTGGGATGAAACATGCCCTTTTGTTTTATGAACCATGATGGTGCTTTGCTTGGTGCTTGTGTGTGGGATAATGAGTTCACCTTATAAAGGGTTCCGACAGGCTATCCATATGCAAATAAACTATAATACATGGACAAATTCAATGTGAAGGATTTGTTGGGCTTGTACTTAGTAAGTATGTGGGATAGCGGGTTCACCTTATAAAAGGGTTCCGTATCTTCACAAAGTAAATCTTTCTTTGAATGATAATTGACGATTTATCATTGTGTTTATTTATGAACTCACCAACCCTGTGTTGACACTTGATTTACATGTATTCTCAGGTATCTATTAGGAGCTTATGGACATGCACGTAGGATCATATAAGAGCTCCAGATACATATCGGTTATTGATAAGACATGATTAGATGTATTGTAAGAAACAATATATGTATTTATTTCCGCTGCGTATAATATCTAATGCTCTGATTATTAATGAAATGGTTATCTAAAACTTATCATATAGATAACTGCATCTCATGTGTAACTACTGTGTTTCGATCCTGTTTGCTCACCCCTCTGTGATAGATTCCAGACCCGGAATTTGAGGGTGTGACAGATTGGTATCAGAGCCATTGGTTATAGTGAGTTAGGAATTGCATCTAGCCTATAGCCACACACAATAGTTGCACGAAGTAAATTGCCTTAGTTAGAGATTGACTAAGATTAAGAAGTTATATGCTTAAACTTAGATACTTGTTCCCTAGTACTCGTGCCTTGCTAAATTAATCGAAAAACCAGTTTTCTTAAATTCAGAGCAAGATTCCGGTTGTCAAAGTACGATGGAACACCCGACGTGGTCCTGAGTTCATTTGGGAATGAGAGGACAAAATGATATACAAATATTCTAACTTGTTCAAAAATGTTACGAGTACATCTTAATTTTCGGGACGAAAATTCCTCTAACAGGGGGATGATGTGACAACCCGAAATTTTTTTTATAATATGTGATTTTACAAATTTGTTTTTATATTTTATTATTTAATAATAATGTTAATAATAATAAAAATAATGACAATAATACTAATATAATATTATATTAGAAATAATAATGTTAATAATGATAATAATAATAATAATGAAAATATTATTATTAATAATAATTTAAAAAAAAAAATTATAAAATTGATTAATAAGTCCAGGGGGTATTTGTGATAATTTTGAAACTTTAAACATAAGGTTTTCACATAAAATAATAGAAGTTTGAAAGTTGAGGGGCCATTTGTGAAATTGTTTTAAAAATTAGCCCAAACCTCCCGTCCCCGTCGCCCGTATCTCCGGCCGGCCCCGGCGGTTCTCCGGCGAGACCCAAACGACCAAATCACACGGTTTTGATCCAATTAATCATTCCCGACATTTTCACATGGGTTATTCGAACACATGACCCACATTAATTTGAATATTACCAACGAAATGGTGCGATCGATCTACCTAACCCACTTCGGCCGACCACCCACTCAATCAACCACCAAACTTCAACTATAATTAAATTAATCGAAAGTGGACAATCGCCTGACCCTTAAAACCGTCCATCGAGTCCCATTTGAGCTAAAAACACAAACACATCACAAATAATCTAATCTCTGTCGCGACCTGCAGCTTACCTGTTCATCATCAATCGAACTTCAAACAGGTAATTAAAACTACCTATATGCTCGATTTCTTATAGGGAATGAAAGCCCTATGGTTTAAATCGATTACAGTATCGAATTGAGGATCAATTTGATCGATTGATGAACTAGGGTTCTTGGTGGAAATTGGGTTTCTGGAATTTGGGTTTAAGAGAATTAAAAACCGATTCCTTGTGCGGCTTAGAGCCTTTGGTTTACTGGTTCGGGAGTGTGATTGTGAACAGGAGGTCAGGGGTTCGAACCCTGCCCCCAACATTATTTTTTTTAAATGCCTTTTTAAGCATTTTAAAATATACAAAAATTACCAAAAATTATAAAAATAATTTTTAAAAGCTTCTTTTATTTTTAATACCATTAAATAATTTTCTGTAATTATTTATTAAAAATACTTTAAATAAAATTTATAAAATATTATTTAAAAATATTATAAATAACTATTTTTAAAAATAGACTTTAAATTATGATTTAAAGTATTAATTCATTAATTGAACACCATATCATTTTTAATTAATGATAAATCATAAAAATTGTAGAAATTCAATATTTAAAAACCCTAATTATTTATGTAAATAATTATTACATGTATTATAATTATTACACGTATTATAAATTGTTATCCATACAAAAATGGGTTTTTAAATATAAATTAAAACAATCAAATTATTAATGGATATTATATTATTTAGGGATTTATTTTGATAATATAAATACGAATTAGATTTTATAAATTTAAATATTTAAAAAATCTTACAAAAATTAAATATAAACTTATATGTTTATATAACGTCTATAATTTAATTAGAATATAATGATATGTCAAAATCATTATTAACTAATTAAATTTTATATAAATCATTAATTATTAACAAAAATAATTAAATGATTTAATTATATGTTTACGACAAATCCCTGAGAACCAATCCTAGATCAATTGAACACCAGGTTCAAGATCTAACTTATTTAGGTTTGGATTTGTATCTGTTTGCTGACGTGAAATATAATTCCTTAGCAGGAATTTAATAGCTTGTCAACACCACAAAGGACTGAGGTGAGTTCGTAGTTGCTCCCCTTTTTAATGATTTAAATATTTTGGGGCTGGAATACATGTCGTGATTGAAATTTCTGATTATTTTGTGAGTTCGTAATTGTCCCCCCTTTTTAATGATTTAAATATTTTGGGGCTGGAATACATGTCGTGATTGAAATTTCAGATTATTTTGTGAGTTCTCGTGTTTCCCTTTTACTTTGGTTTTGGGATGATGCATGCTCTTTTAAGCTGGAACTTTTAATTGTGATATTATCATACTGTTCTTGGGATGAAACATGCCCTTTTGTTTTATGAACCATGATGGTGCTTTGCTTGGTGCTTGTGTGTGGGATAATGAGTTCACCTTATAAAAGGGTTCCGACAGGCTATCCATATGCAAATAAACTATGATACATGGACAAATTCAATGTGAAGGATTTGTTGGGCTTGTACTTAGTAAGTATGTGGGATAGCGGGTTCACCTTATAAAAGGGTTCTGTATCTTCACAAGTAAATCTTTCTTTGAATGATAATTGACGATTTATCATTGTGTTTATTTATGAACTCACCAACCCTGTGTTGACACTTGATTTACATGTATTCTCAGGTATCTATTAGGAGCTTATGGACATGCACGTAGGATCATATAAGAGCTCCAGATACATATCGGTTATTGATAAGACATGATTAGATGTATTGTTAAGAAACAATATATGTATTTATTTCCGCTGCGTATAATATCTAATGCTCTGATTATTAATGAAATGGTTATCTAAAACTTATCATATAGATAACTGCATCTCATGTGTAACTACTGTGTTCGATCCTGTTTGCTCACCCCTCTGTGATAGATTCCAGACCCGGAATTTGAGGGTGTGACATTCTTGATGACAAGTCCTCTATCATCCTTCTTATTCCTGAAAACCCATTTGTACCTATGGTAGTCTTTCCATGAGGAAGAGGACATAGGTTCCAAACTTTTGTCTCTTGAATTGAAGCAACTCCTCTTGCATAGCTTCAACCCAATTTCCATCCTTTAGAGCTTCATCAATCTTCTTTGGCTCTATTTGGGATAAGAAACAAGAGTGAAGACAGATATTAGCATTATGAGACTGTCCTCTTGTTCTTACACCAGTTCTAACATCTCCAATGATGTTTGAAGAGGGGTGACACTTGTGGATCCTTAGTTGAGGAATCACAGCAAGTTGTTTAGACAGATCCAAATTGGAGAAATTCTGATCTGGCATGGAGGATTCACCTCTACAGCAGCACACCTATCAAGATTAACTTGATCCAATGAGTGTGTGACATCATTGAGATTTTCTTCAATGGGATGGTTCTCAGCATCAAGGAATTCCTGATCACTGTCACCACCACCATGTCCTCCAACATATGAAGTTCCTTATTTGAGTTTTGTGCCTCAAAACTGGAAAATGAAGGCAACTCAGATGTATCAGCAGGATTTGTCATTGATTTGCTGGTAGAAGCTTCATTTGCAGGATTAGTTACCACTGGAGCTGGAGATATGTTGCTTGAAGATCTTCTCAGCTCAATTCTTGGATCAGGATCACCTGTAGGTAATATATCTATAGATCCTGAAACATTCTCACAAGGTTTGTTAAAACAGTTGGTAACTAAGTCAAGATCAAACAACCAATCCGAACCAGAACCTTTCACACTGGGAGTGTGTTCATTGAAAGTCACATTGGCTGACTCCTCAACTACTCTAGTTCTGAGATTGTATACTCTATAAGCTTTAGCTTGAGAAGAGTATCCAATGAAGTGTCCATCATCTGATTTCTAAGCAAACTTGGCTATATGATCTTTGGTATTCAAGATCGTGCAAGGACATCCAAAAGACCTGAGAAAACCAATGAAAGGTTTCCTCTTGTGCCAAAGTTCATAAGGAGTCTTACTATGTGTCTTAACTACTAAAACCTTGTTCTGCACATAGCAGGCAGTGTTGACTGCCTCTGCCAAGAAGGTGATGGGTAGTTTAGAGTCAGACAATATAGTTCTTGCAGCTTCAATTAGTGTCCTGTTTCTCCTCTCAGCAACTCCATTTTGCTGAGGAGTCCTGGGAGCACTATATTTCTTGTAATACCCTTTTCATCACAAAATGTATCAAGTATTTGATTCTTGAATTCAGTTCCTTGATCACATCTTATGATTTTGACCTTGTGATCACATTGATTCTCAATCTTTAAGATGAAATTCTTCAGAATCTTAGGAGTCTCATCCTTAGTTTTAAGGAAGAAGACCCATGTGAATCTTGTAAAGTCATCTGTGATCACCAGACAGTAAGAGGTCCTTCCTAAACTCATTACACTGGTGGGGCCAAAGAGATCCATATGTAACAAGTGTAGGGGTGTAGTGATGGAATTTCTTTCCTTAGGCTTGTGAGATACCTTGTGTTGCTTCCCTTTCAGGCATGCAACACAATGATCATCACTTGTAAACTCTCTTTTTGGTATTCCAGTTACCAAATCATTCTTAATCAATTATTCATGTTCTTAAAGTTTACATGGCACATTCTTTTATGCCAATGGAAAGATTCATCACTATTAGCTTTAGATAGAAAGCATGAAACTTCTCCTGAGGGAGATGTTTCTTGCACATCCATCTTGTACATGTTCCCTTTCCTGGGGCTCTGAGTAGGATGTACTCATGAGGAATGACCACCCCGGGCTTGAGAACAATGCACTCATGCTCAGTAAATAGCATGTTATGACTCTGATCACAAAACTGAGATACACTCAAAAGATTGTATCCAAGCTCCTTGACAAAGTTTACCTTGTCAATGCTGAGCTTACCATTTGTGACCTTGCCCCTTCTAGTAATGTAACCACCTGCATCTCCTCCAAAAGCAACTGGTCCTCCATTAATTTTTTTAAACTTCTGAAGTAGCGACCTATTGCCTATCATGTGCCTGGAACAACCACTGTCAATGATCCACACATTTTTGTTTGTCTGTAGTTGTTCCTGCACAAAAAGATAGCTAGTTACATTTGGAAACCCAAGCCTTATTGGTCTTGGGCTCATTCAAAACAGTTTAAGACAATGCAACAGTAATAGATCCTATGGTTGTGCTTTGAGGATCTTGAGCTGTTGTGATGAAGAACCTTCAGTCTTTTGGTCTTTCTTCGACTTCCACACCACCTTTGGAAGTTTGGACTTGACCTTCAATACTTCAGAAGCTTTTGAGGCTTTAGAAGTTTTGATGACTGGTCCTTTGAAAGATCTTGCTTTTACTACAGCAAGCTTCAGTACTTCGGAAGCATTCCTTTCTTTAGAGACCAAATTTTCTTCCGAAGGAGTTTTCCACTTGCCTTCTTCTTCATCTTGGAATTCTTGGAAGTCTCTTTGTTTATCATGTGAAGAGTACCCTTAGGATTGTATGCACATCCTTGGCCAAATGACAAATACTCTCACACATGACACACATCAGATTCTTCTTTCCAAGAGTCTTCTTCATGGAAGAGCACTAACTTTGGTCGCATCCCTTCTCCATTTTCACCTTTGCAGGAGCTGCGACAGTTCTTTTGGGTTGAGAACTGTTCTTGGAGTTGGATGGTCCAGGTTGTGTAGCAGTAACACACATAGATCAGTCTTCTTCTTGTTACTGAGATGAGTTGCACATGAGCCAAAATTCATGTCATCAGTCTTAACTACTTCAAACCCTGCAGATATGAAGACTTGTTTCTGCTTAGAGTCAAAAGTAGCCTTGATCTCTTGAGCCGTCCTTGATTTTCTTTTGGCTTTCCTGATCAAGTTCTTTCTTCTTGACTTGGTCATCCCAACAGCTTTACTCTCCTCAGAGGAATGGTGACCCTTCTCAGAATGCTTTTCTTCACTCAAACCAAAGTCATCCTTCACCATCTCCTCTTCATCCTCTTCAGTCAAAGGATCTATTAGGGGAAGCTCACCTTCACAAGTTCCACACCTAGGAGATCTTACAGACAAGATGGTGTGTGGAGGAGCTATCACACTAGATCCCAGTCCCTGCTTGTACTGATAATACACTTTTGCATGCAAGGATGAGGATATTATGTTCTTGATGGTATCTTCTTCAAGAACACAATTTTTGCCTTAGCTTTGTTGATCACAAGCTCAGCTTGGCATTCAGTTAACTTAGCTATGAGATCTTTGATTTGAGTCCTGTAATTGGTTAGCTCATGTTTAAGAGTTGAAATGGTTTTCTCTAAATCTTCTATTTTAAGTTTATAGTCATTTTCAGCTCTTTTAAAATCAGCTTTCAAGATGTTTAAGGACTCAAGGTCAGATCTCAGCTCTAAGTTATATGACCTGTATCTATTAACTTTAGCAATGCATTCAGAAGAGCAAAGATTTTCCAATGCCTTGGTTTCATCATGATGTGCCATAAGAGCTTGGTTTGGACATGCATCTTCTATCTGAAAGCTTCAATCAAAGCCTCCCTCTTCAACAGCAACTGCAGCCTGTTGCTTTGGGTTCTCATTCTGGTGAACTTTCTCAGTGAAGTTTGGTATGGTTTGTGTCTGGCCACCACTTATTCTTGGTTCCTTACACTCTCTTGTAAAGTGCCCCATCTGGTTACATTTATAGCACTTTACCTTGCTTTTGTCCAGCCCAAACTTTCCACTGGATGTATTGCTTGGAAATCTTCTCCCAGTCCTCTTGTAGAACTTCATGGCCCTGTGAGTGAGAAGAGCCATTTGTTGAACTATCTCCATATACTCCTAATCATCCGGATGGATACAGTCCAAGTCTTCAAGAGTGAAGAGAAGGTTGCCAGAGGTTTCATCAGCTGAGACAAAGGCATGAGAAGAGCTTGTCTCTTAGAAGGGACTTCCTTGAGTGTAGCTTTCTCTTGGTGTCTCTGGAAGAGTGATGAAAGGCCCCTTTTGTGAGGTGCCAGGGTAGCATAACAACTGATGTTGTGGTTCAATGCATTCCCTTTAATTCACATGAAGAGCTGAACTCAGTTGGTTATTGGAGTTACCAGAGGAATTTTGCATGTTCATCTCCATCTGGAATGCACTCAGGATACCATACAACTCTGTAAGAGTAAGAGTTTTAAGATCTGAAGTTCTCTTGATCACAACACAGTAATGTGTCCATAGTTTAGGAAGAGAAGACATGAACTTCCTTACTATGTCTCTGTTCTCAAGAGTTACTCCAATATCCACTAGAGTGTCCACTATCTCAACATACCTGAAGTGTTGTTGAGTCAGTGTCTCACCTGCCTTGAAGGTGAAGTTTTCAAACTGCTGCTTCAAGAGATCCTTCTTGTTCTCTTAGTTTCCTTGGATCCTTCATACATGAGCTTCAGTGCTTCCCATAGATCTTTAGCTAGCTTGCACTTCTTGTAGCCTCTGTAAATGGAGTTTGGAAGAGCAGTTTGAAGACAAGTCATGGCCCTTTGATCAAGCTCTATTCTCTTCTGTCTTCTTCTGAGTAATCATCTACATCTTTAGGAATGATACGATTACCAGTAGCAGAAGTAGTGCTTGGTATGAAGGGACCATGATAACTGAGTCCCACATCCTTGAATCTTGACACTTGATGAAGCCTTCCATTCTTGTGCACCATGTGTCAAAATCTTCAGGAGTGATCAGTGGGGACTTGGTCATAGTACCAGTTTGAATATCAGCTTTAGAAGAGCTGCCATTTGAGTTGTTAAGTATTTTGTGTGTGTGAGGGATCTTAAGATGGTGAGATCTTATATCAAGAGCCTGGATGCTCTGATACCAAATGCAGGACCGGGTGAAGGGGTTTGCACTTTTACAACACAATGAGGATAGTGTATTAGAACACTTAACAGATCAAATGGGGAACCGGTTATGATGATGCTAAGAACACAAAAGTAAACTCAGAAAGAAGAACAAG
Source organism: Flaveria linearis (assembly GCA_024085815.1). Taxonomy (NCBI): domain Eukaryota; kingdom Viridiplantae; phylum Streptophyta; class Magnoliopsida; order Asterales; family Asteraceae; genus Flaveria; species Flaveria linearis. The sequence continues at coordinate 45,361,630 of CM044014.1, read as the reverse complement.
ATAACAACACTAGTGGTTGGTTTTCAAGGATGTCGTATATTGCTTCTCAAATTCAAGTTACAAGTATTCAGCATACATACATTACAAGACTTTGAGATACTATATAATACAACCTACAGACGGCCATACTTTGAAGGCCAGCTAGATACATGAATTAGACAACACAATCCATGTAGAGTCAAAAGGTAGATTGCCTTTTGGCTAGTGACTATGACATGCCATAGCTCACATCCTAATATATTACAAAAAGGATAAAGGGACATAAAGTTGAAAGGTTTGACCCAAGACCTCAATGTATAGTTTTCCTAAAGCATGGGCCTTTTCACCAACTCATATAAGTTGGTGACCAACTAGAGTGGGCAGCGGCAAAGTGGTTCAGCTTTATCAGAAAAGGTACATCAGTTAAAGCATGTATGATAAAAGTCTTTGGAAGAATCTGCCTTGGTTTCTTGGCTTTGGAAGACTTTGTCTTAAAGCTAAGGAAGACTTCATTTCTGGCCTCAGAAGATATTGGTCTTGGCTACAAAAGATTTTACACTGAGAATGTTTCTGAAGTGGTGTAAACTTTCGTAGCAATACTACTTCATGTTCTGTGCAGCATGTAGGAAGACGATCATTTCATAGAACTACTGAAAAAGACTAGCACAACTACTGAAGAATACTTCTTCAGCTGTTGTGATAACTACTGAAAGACTAGCATAACTGCTGAAGAGTATTTCTTCAGTTGTTGTGACAACTACTGAAAACTGTCTTCAGACATTGTCTTCAGTTGATATCTTCAGCTGATGTCTTCAGCTGTTGTCTTCAGCTGTTACCTTCAGCTATTGCCTTCAGCTGTTGTCTTCAGCTGAGGTCTTCAGCTGTTGTCTTCAGCTGTTACCTTCAGCTGTTGTCTTCAATTGTTGTCTTCAGCTGATGTCTTCAGTTGTTGTCTTCAGCTGATGTGATCAGCTGTTGTCTTCAGCTGATGTGATCAGCAGTTGTCTTCAGCTGATAGTTACAAGAGTGTTTTGGTTGCATCAGTCTTCCGGGAATCCTTACAATTAGGATATAATTTTTGTAAAAGGAATATGCACAAGATGAAGACCCAAAGATGGATATCAAAGACAGGACCTTGAAGTATTGGATATGGATTCAAGTGAGAGTCCATGGACACATATAATGTGTCATTACAAACCCTTAGGAAAGACCTTATGACAACACTTGTGATGGCAAACAAGTGTTGTCAACTTAGTGGCTAAGGTTATGCACTCATGTTTATATGTTTATGCTTGTTTGAATGTTTGTTGTTTGATTGTTTGGTTGATATTTGGATATACATTACAAACTCATTAACAAACTTAACAAGCTGAAAATAATGGTTCTAAAGTTAATAAAAGGTTATAAAATGATTCAATGATTTTAAAGATTAAAATAGGTTTTAATCAAAGGACCATATGGTATCTTGTATTTGAAAGCATGCAAATACAAGTACATAGAGTTTTCTAAACTAGAATTATGAAACCTCGAAATATTCAAAAACAAGATCAACACCGTCCTTTTACACAACACTTAAGTCACTTGGGAACTCTTAGTGGGGTAAAGGTCACCTAACCATTTTGAGGGAACTTATGACTTAAGGTGAGAATGCCATATCATGGGATAAAGGTCACCTAACCACTCATTTTGACAAACTCACATGTGTGTGTAAGTAGGATGTCTTGATTTGCAAACCATGTTAAATGGATCACCTACAATATGGTTTCCAAATGGTGTTGATGGGATTAACATGCTGACTTTACATATGATGATTAAAGTCGATCCCATACCTCTAGAAGTTGCAAATGGTTGCAACCGTCAATCGTTGACCACCTAATTAATTTAAATCGTGGTATAAAGGTCACCTAACCATAATTTAAATGTAATGTTGGGTTCTAGATTTTAATATAAAAATGACCTTAAAAGGCATTAATTATTAAAAATAGCAATATCAAAAATACTAAAATAGATCTTTGTTAAATTTTGTAGATGGCCACCAATAATGAAAATCATGAAAACTCATCCGCGTCCAACCAATCATTACGAGCGATCCTCCAAAAGGAACGTCTAAATCATAACAACTTTATTGATTGGTATCGAAACTTGAGAATCGTTCTCAAGCAAGAGAGAAGATCATATGTTTTAGACGACCCTATCCCCGATCAACCTACTGAGGATGATAAGGAGGCCTACAACGATTGGCTGAAGTACACTGAGGACTCCGTCCAAGTGTCTTGTCTCATGCTAGCGAGCATGACTCCGGATCTCCAAAAGGAGTATGAACATCACGGAGCTTACAACATGATAACCCAGCTGAAGGAAATGTTCTAACAGCAAGCAAGGGTTGAGCGCTTCGAAACAGTTCGAGCACTCCATGCATGTCGTATGGACGACAACCAATTTGTTTCATCTTATGTACTTAAGATGAAAAGTCATATTGACCGCCTCGAGAGGCTTAATTGTCCCATCTCAAAGGAATTGGCTTCGGATTTGATCCTAAATGGCCTTACCAAGAAGTTCGAGACATGCATGTTGAATTACAACATGAATGCTTGGGACAAAAGCATGGTGAGCTTCACTCAATGCTCAAAACGGCCGAGGCGGCCATGGGTAAAAGGGTTTTACCCGTTCTCACCATCAATGAAGGTGGGAACAACAAAAGGCCTCATCCCGCACCCAAGGCAAAAGTTGCCAAGGGTAAGGGACCCGTTTGGGGAAAGGGGAAAGGCGTGGCAAGGGTGCCACACAAACCACAAGAGAAGAAGCAAAAGGTTGCTACTAATGACCCATGCTTCAAGTGTGGGGAGATAGGACATTGGGCAAGGAATTGTCTTGTCCATCTCCAAGAGTTGAAAGCGAAGAGGGATGTCGGGCAGACCTCAGGTACGATATACATGATTGAAATTGATCTTAATGTTACATCTTCTAACTCGTGGGTATTTGATACCGGATGTGGAACTCATATTTGTAATTTGTTGATGGGGTTCACAAGAAGTAGGGACTTCAATCAAGGGGATGTTAGCCTCTTCATGGGCAATGGAACTAAAGTCTTAGTTGAAGCTCGTGGGGACTACATCCTAAAACATCCAAGTGGCTTGGATGTTATTCTGAAGAATGTTTTGTATGATCCTAGTTTGACTAGGAACATTATTTCTGTATCCCAATTAAAACATTATGATTATGTATTATCCTTTATTGAAAAGATATTCATGTTTCTTTAAATGATATGTTCTATTTTAAAGCTATTCCCATTAATGGTATTTATGAATTGGTTCATGAAAATACTTTAAATAGTTCATTATACCAAACTAACACCAAGAAACTCAAGTTGGATTTGAGTGACACCTATCTTTGGCATTGTCGTCTTGGTCATATAACAAGAAACGTATACAAACACTTCAAAAGAATGGTCTGTTAAAAACGAATGAATGTGATTCATTTGACGTTTGTGAATCTTGTTTACAAGGTAAAATGACTAAGGGGCCCTTTAGTGGAACTAACGAAAGGGCAAAAGATTTATTAGGAATCATACATTCGGATGTATGTGGTCCTTTTAAGCCAATGACTAGGAATGGTGAAAGATAACTCATTACCTTTACCGAAGATTATAGTCGCTATGGGTATGTGTACTTATTAAGGCACAAAGATGAGGCTTTTGAAATATTCAAAATCTTCAAGAATAAAGTAGAAAATCAACTCAACAGGTCGATTAAAGTTCTCCGCACCGATAGAGGAGGTGAATACCTAAGTGATGTTTTCCAAGATCATCTTAGGAGTTGTGGGCTTGTCTCACAACTCACTCCACCAAGAACACCACAACATAATAGTGAATCTGAGAGGAGGAATCGAACCTGATTGGCTATGGTTCGATCTATGATGGCTAGAAGCACATTGCCTCTATCATTTTGGGGTTTCGCTTTGCTCTTCGCGGCCCGTATTCAAATATGGCCCCAACCAAAAAGGTGGAAAGGACACCTTTTGAGATATGGCATGGAAGAGTTCCATCCCTATCATACTTAAGGGTCTGGGGTTGTGAGGCTTATGTTAAGACTCCCACCCCAAACAAATTAGAAGTCCGATCCACCAAGTGTATCTTTGTTGGATATCCTAGAGACTCTATGGGATATTATTTCTATGATCCACTGGAACAAAAGGTGTTTGTTTCCAGAAAGGGTGAGTTCTTAGAAGCAAAGTTCCTTATGGAAGGAGCTGGTAGTAGAATAGTGGACCTTGAAGAGGATCAAGAACCACAACCCGATGCATGTTTGGTTGAAACTAGCACTCAACATGAGGATGTTGAGGATGATCAAGGGGTTGATCAATACACACAAGACGTTCGCAGAAGTGGTAGAACTAGTAATCCACCTGAAAGATACGGATTTTCATGGATGGATGCTATGTGGTAGATTCAGATGAATCAACCACATACCATAATGTAGTGTCCAATTTGGATTATGACAAATGGCTTGAAGCCATGAACGTGAGATGCAACCCATGTATGACAATCAAGTTTGGGAACTTGTTGTACCACCTCTTAATTCCAAGGTAGTTGGAAGTAAGTGGGTTTCAAGAAGAAAACCGATATGCATGGAAACTTGGATACTTATAAGGCTAGACTTGTAGCAAAGGGTTTCACTTAAAGTCAAGGGGTTGATTATGAAGAAACCTTCTCACCTGTTGCGATGCTAAAGTCTATAAGGATATTGTTGCCATAGATGCTCATTATGATTATGAGATTTGGCAAATGGATGTCAAAACCGCTTTCCTAAATGGATATCTTGAGGAAGATGTCTATATGGTTCAGCATGAAGGTTTTGTCGATCCAGAACATCCTAATAAAGTATGCAAGTTAAAGAAATCAATCTATGGATTGAAACAAGCATCGAGAAGCTAGAATCACTGTTTTGATGAGGAAGTAAAGAAATTTGGCTTCATCAAAACGCTAATGAGGCTTGTGTGTATAATAAGGCTAGTGGGAGCACAATAACCTCTTAGTATTGTATGTTGATGACATACTGCTATTTGGAAATGACATTCCAACCTTGGAAGGTGTAAAAACCTGGCTTGGAAGTTGTTTTTCCATTAAGGATCTTGGTGAAGCCGCCTATATTCTGGGAATAGAGATCTATAGGGATAGATCAAGGCGGTTGATTGGTTTAAATCAAAGTGCATATATTGATAAAATCTTGAAAAGGTTCAAGATGGAGAACTCTAAGAAAGGTACCGTACCTATTCAAAGAGGAACGATATTGAGTACAACTCAATGTCCTAGCTCAAAGGACGAGCAAGATAAAATGAAGGCAATCCCATACGCATCTGCTATTGGATCCATCATGTATGCGATGATATGCACTCGACCGGACGTGTCATGCGCCTTAAGCATGACAAGCCGATACCAGCAAAATCCTGGAAACGGTCATTGGATGGCTGTTAAGAACATACTTAAATACCTAAGGAGGACAAGAGATATGTTCCTAATCTATGGATCTGGTGATGAGGAACTCGTTGTAAAAGGTTACACGGATGCGCGTTTCCAAACCGATCGTGACGATTCACGGTCACAATCGGGATACATTTTCATTCTGAATGGAGGAGCGGTCTCTTAGAAGAGCTCCAAGCAGGATGTGGTGGCTCTATCAACTACAGAATCAGCATACGTCGCCGCCTCACTGGCATCTCAAGAAGCTGCATGGTTAATGAAATTCATTGCCGATCTAGGGGTGTCCCTTCCTTTCAGGACCCCCTAGAGATCTTTTGTGATAACGAGGGTGCGATTGCTCAAATCAAGGTACCTCGTGCTCATCAAAAGACTAGGCACATTGAGCGGAGATTCAACTACATACGAGATGAAGTTGAAAAGGGAAAGATATGTATTTGCAAAGTTCACACGGATCAAAACATTGCGGATCCTCTCACGAAGCTCCTTGAAAAAGCAAAGCATGAAGGTCATGCTTGTTCCATGGGACTTCGATATTCTAGTGATTGGATTTGATCTGTAAATTTTGTATTTGGATATTGGAACTCTTATTATTTGACTAAAATTATTTGGTTATATGTTTCAATTAATGTTCCAATTTAGCATGTTTAATCCATAAGTAAATTGTTTACTCTAGATGTCCGTAGTCGTTCATGCTTGTGGGAACAAGTGTGAGGATAAGATTATTTGAACTTGGATTGGTTGATATTCATAAGGATGAATATAGAGCAATGGGTTGCTACCAAGGTTCATAGATATTTGTGGGATACAAATATGGACTAACCCGCATCTCAAATTTTACTACATGGAATCTTATTGATTGATCATAAGTAAATTTGAGTAAAGGCGAATATCATTTGGTATCCTCAGACCTGAGATACATATTGGGTTTTGATATTCACCAAGTATTATACCTTGAGCTAATTCTTCACTGTCCTGAAATAGTGGACAGTACATAAGGGTATGTTCAGGTATGACACGAGGCGTTTGTGAGAAACGTATGTAGTCAAGACGGAATTTGTTCCTCTTATTCATTGAGAGCAAGATGTCTAACGCCTGATTAAGTTAAATCAATAAGGATGATCATTCTGTGTCCTCGGATTTAACATGACATCTGTAACAAAAGGATAGATGATTTATTCACCTAAATCATTACAAGTAGGGTACTGAAAGGGATGATGTTATTGAATGGCTATAAGTCATGCGTATTACGGGTAGTAAACCGTTGTTAGGCGGCATTTACTGCTTGCATCAATCTTCTATGAATCTTGGGCAAGTGGGAGATTGTAGGATTCTATGTGCCCAAGACACTTAGAACATTGATGTGGTTAGTACGTTATGATCCAAGTCGGTTATACCCAATAACAAGCTTTGCAAACAAAACGATTATTTATTGATGATGTGATCATGAAATTAAATATAACAAACCAATTTATAAATTGGTTTTCTAAACAATTATATGTGAAATGGGTCAAATCATAAGGATGTTTTGATGATGGGTTTTATTAATCACATTGTTATTTAAAAGGGTTTAAATAACATAAGATAATGTAATGTTAGTGATCTTTAATTAAAATGTTTAATTAAGATTAGTGCATAAACATATTAGTATAGTTCTTGCACTTGTCACACATTAAAAATCCAAGAGGGTCCATGAACTTTAATGTGTCAATAAGAGTTAAAAAGAGAGGGAATCCCAGCCATTTTTTTAAAAGTTTCGGCCACCCATGGACCAATGGGTTCCTTCTTTTATCTTGGTAACACACACTCTTATGAAAGAGTGCAAGACTCTCTACCATCCATACACATTACATGCAAACACAAAAACCTCTCTCTTTCTCTCCTCCATCTTACGGAAATAGCAGCAGCATCTTGAGGGTTTTGGGTGTTGATTTTGGTGTCATTCTTCCTAACAAGAAGGTGGTTGCATCAAGGCTTGGGTATACAAGCTTGAGGGATCCTCTCTTTGGAGCCTTAGCCGAATTTTGAGCTTCATCATCCTTCTTCTCTTGGTAGATTTAGTTGCTGGAAGGAGGTATTTTGGCAGCTTGTTTGGTTATCACATTATGAAATATTTATGTGTTTATATAGCTTGTTTTATTCACATATTAAAGATCATTTTGATTTGGGTTTGTTTTTCATCTTAAAACATCATTTAGAACATGAAATTTCAGCTTATAAACATGTTATAATGCTAAACTTCCGCTGCGTTTTTCAGAATGTTTATGGGTTAAACTATGTTTTTGCGTTCTAACAAACCCATCATATATATGTATACATATATATATATAAATATCTATATATAAGTCTGTATGTATATACATATATATATATATATGTATATATATATGTATCCATATAGGTATATATATATACATACATACATATATGTATATACATATATCTATATATACATATATGTATATATGTATATACGTACATATATGTATATAGGTATATATGTATACATACATACATATATGTAATACATATATGTAAATACTATCTATATATGTAGTATATATATATATACCTATATATATACATATATATATACATATATATATGTATATATAGGTATATATATACATACATACATATATGCATATATTTATATATATATGTATATACACACATATATATAATATATACATATATATATATATATATATATATATACCTATATACATACATATATATATGTAATATATTATGTATATATATCTATAATATATGTATACCATATATATAATATATATATATGTATAAACACACACACACAGACACCAGACATATATATATATATACTAGCAGGAACCCGCGCGTTGCGGCGGCGACGATGACGACAATTTACGTGACGCTTATTTTCTCTTATTCATCAATCCTCTCTTGATATAAAACTTAAAGCATATATAACCAGACAAAAAGCAAGCAAAATTCATAACAGATGGTTTTACTACTATACATACAAAACACGATGCATATTGTGATGACAGTTTAGTTTATTACATACAAAAGAGAAAACTTCCAACATAAATTCTAAAATCTAACTTTGAATTGTGTCGTTTAGAGTCCAAATCATCATCAATGTCAGGTAATAAATGTAGTAACAAATAAAGCTTAAAAACCTAACATTTGATTTTCAAGTAAAAATTTCTTCTACTTTTCAACACTTATCTACTGCTACTCCATAACAAATTTGCAAGATTTATGACAAGACTAATTGTGAATCTGGATATATAGATTGTATTGTAATAACTATTTATATTATAGTGAACAATTATTTTGGGAGAACTTAGAACAGAAATGTTGACAACATTTTAGGACAGGTTGCTTCATGCATATATAAGAACTTGTCAATCAATCAAACAACTGTTATTTAATAGCTGCGATTTCAGCTGACAAAAGAGCAGGAATAAAAAAGTTATAATGTACATGAGTAAAATATGTAATATGTGTGCCATGAATCCCGTGTACAATGGCAAGCTTTAATAAAAAAAATTACAAAACCGACAATAACAATATTTTATTGCATTTGAAAAGAATATAAAGACTGTTAATAATACTCGTTCTCGTATTAATATATAATCAAAATGAATCAACTATAGACCAAAAATAACATCATTATGGTATATAAAGATTTATGACTAACTTAAATAATGTCTATTTGTTATATCACTTGATCTTCTTCTGCGATTTACTAAAGCAAATGCATCCTTGCACTAACCCTTTTCATCACATGCTTTGCACTATCAAATTTGTTCAGCTTTTAGATTTATTCTGTTTCAAGAATCAAAGTGGAAAACAAAACTATTAGCATTAAATTGTGAAATAAAGTTAACAAAATTGGTTATGTTGTACGTATACTTCTTGTTCCGTTCTGAAATCCCTTATTTTCTCTCTCTGCTAACGCTTCATGGCAGCCACTCCCAAACTCCTTCAGCAATGCCCCGATGATAATAACCTTACTGGCACATTTGTAGCTTTTAGACATTTGACCTGTTTCACTACTTCCTCTTCATTAAAGTGTTCCTTGTAGCTTTCAGTTCACCTGTAACATTCCGTGAAAACCACCCTTGACCAGGCTGCCATTTAAAATAAAATCAGTTCCAAAGATGACTGAAGGACAACAAAACTAATTATTTGAATTAAAGTTAAACCTTGAAACTTCACATGATATGCATTTGCATTACAGCTCAGATCTAACAACAACTAATCCCTATAAGAACTAAATAAATTACTCAGTTAGCACAAATAATGATCTTATTTGCCTTTGACACTATAATAAACTTGCAAATCTTGCAGCTTAAATAAAAATTTATAAGCCACAAATTTTCTTTTCTATTTACCCTTTGATGTATTAAATGAAATAACAGCTTTACCTCAAATAATTCATAATGTACTCTTGTGTATTGGATGAAAACCATGACAAAACAGTGTATGACTTAGCAATAGAAACAACATAATGCTATCATCTATAATTGATTCAAATCAAGGACAAAATTTGAAGGATGATTATAACTAAAAGGACCAGTATTAAACCATACGTGCATACTGGTGAAGCAAAAACATCACTGAAAGATTTGTAGCAGTTTTCTTTTCTTCCATTTTGGTTCTGCAACTCAAGTGAAAATGAGATCATAACTTTAGCATCTACAAAATATAGATCAAATTAAGTATCAAAACAAAATCTTGTTTTTCTGATTCATATAAAGATTATAGAAAAAACATAAAACACCATTTTAGTTCTTCCATAAAAGTGAAAAAAACTCAAGTAATAGCAAAAGTGTTAGTCGGTAAACAATAATCGGTTATCTTTCAGTGCCCAAAACAATAAGATACGCTTAGCCATGTAACATGTAGCACGTGAAAAAAAAACAATTAAAAATACAACAAAAAAACCTAATAAGCCTCTTTAAAAACCATATTAGATGAAGACCCTTAACTTCTATAACCTCAAGCTTTATATAGTTAATGAAGCAAAGTACATCAGCTCAACAGAGCCTATAAACACAAGTAAGAAAACCTTAATTTAGATGGATTATAGACATGGAAATATATATCAAAATGAGAATAATTATAAAGTACATCAGAGGGAGGCTTGTGAGTTTAACTAAATGATTAGCCATTACTATTTAATAAACTATCTAAAAGCCCAACTTTTGACTAATGCTATATACTAATGCTAATGGTGGCTGCATGTAATCACATTTAACTTTAATTGTAACGCTATCCTACTCAAGTTGCAGATAAATGTTTTAGAAATCAATTAGCATCCACTTCTTCTTGTCTTGCTTACTTTAAATTCAATTCAAGAAATAAAACTGTAAATGAACGCCGATCAATAGAAGGTGTTCAATCTTACTGATTCACATCCAGGTGCTGTAAGTGAACCAGTCACTTTAAGGGATTCTGGATCCAAAAAGTAAACTTCCTAAATAGCACTACACTTGACAGGTCTAACCATGCACTGCTCATATACTTCTTTTAGTTCCTAATACTCTCTTAATTTCATGATAATTGGAAATTTAAGCTTTAGAAATTGGAAGTAAATCTAACAAGCACTGTTAGTTTGTTCACCTTATATTCATGAAAAGTCATATTCTTACATGGATTGGGGTACCCACCTTTCCTGCTTTCGACCAAATAAGAAGAGTATTTGTAATCTATGTTTGTGGCACCACAAACAATTGCAGCAGTAACTAATAAGTGTGGATACAAGCTCTCCTAAATGATAATAACGTAAATATTGATAAGGGTAAAACTAACAGCACAGAGCATAAAATGTGAATCTTTGTTTAAGTCCATTTGGGTGAAATAGAAAAGGGGCAAAAATCCCTGCCTACCAAAAATTTACAATCCATAAAATTTACTCTAACCTTAAGTATATCTTCTTCTATCTGCATCGGATTAATCAAGATTTTGCATTCTATGAAGGAAGGTCTTTAAAGTTGATAAAAGAAAGTTAGAAAAGCTTTTAGAAGTGTTTATGCTTTTTGGCTTTTCCCTTGATAGCCATTAAACATTCATAGACACAAACATAAGTAACTTAAGTAGATAAGAAATCTGAATTTAATACCATACAAAAAGTTCGAAATACCAGTTGTTTCAAGAAAAAAGTTCGAAATACCAGTTGTTTCAAGAAGTTTAAGCCGGAGGATGTCATTTATTTAAATTATCAAGTAATCCAGCTGTGAATTCATCTGTTATTTTCCTAAATAGAAACTTAAATCGATACCAAACCAACAAAAATGTCTTCAAAGAAACTTCAATCGACAATGTACATGCAACTTAATCAAAACTACGACAAAACAAAAGGATAATCATAGCAAGCACACAACAATCGCAAAACTTAAAGTAAGAAACTACCAGCGGCAAGCAAGTCGACACACCAAGAATACATTAGTTGAAGAGTTGGTGTCATCACCGGCGGTGGTGTTTCGAACAACCATCATACATCTATGTCACACAATGCTGTAATTCGAGCACTTTCCAAGCCTATATCAGTTGTCAGACCCAAATCAGTAGTACAGATCACCGGATGAGACCGAAAAAACCCTAACCAGAGAACAACATCGGCATAGAGATGGAGAAGGGGCGTCGTCGGACACTTCCTTGCCTTTGTAGGTGTAAACCGGAGGCATCCATCGCCAGGAATAGAAGTTGCGTTGATGAAGCGATGAAGGGGCATAAGAAGAGAGAAATCACGAAGCAAGAAAGTTGCAGATGCGTGCTCTTCTTACAGGGTTAAAGAATTCAAATTTCAAAGTATCAAGTGGGGTTTAAAGCTTTATCAAATGACCATCCTGCCCAATCGAGAAGAAAAGAAGGTTGCAGAGCTTCTTCTTTTGTCTTGAGGGTTATGTGAGAAGTGTATAATGGAGACAATATTGGAGATGGTGACGGTACTCTGGTCGAAAGCACTGTTCCAGCACCAGGGAAGTCTCTGGTCTGAAGATGGTGAGGGTTCTGCAATAAGAGTGTGTAATAGAGTTGTACCTTGTGCATGAAGAGATGTACATCTCTTAATTTTAAGAGATTGTGTAAAATGACATGTTTGCCCTCCTCAAATGAATATATATATAGTATAGATATGTATATATAGTGTATATATATATACACACATACATATAACTTATATATATATGTATATGTATTGGTATATATATACATACATATATAATATATACATATATATATGTATATATAGAAGTATATATTATATAGGTTATATACATACCATCAATATAAATATATGTATGTATGTATATATATTGTATGTATGTATATATATATATGTACGTATATATATATATATGTATATGTATATATAGGTATATATATACATGCATACATATATATATATATATTATGTATATATATAGGTATATATATATAAACGTATATATATTGTATATATGTATATATATAGGTATATATAATATACATACATACATATATATATATGTATATATATATGTATATATATAGGTATATATATATATACATACATATATATATATATGTATGTATGTATATATCTATGTATATATATACATATGTATATATGTTTTATATATGTATATATATGGTATATATATGTATATATGTATATATATGGATATATGTATATATATAGATATGTATACATATATATATATGTATATATATATATATTATATACGTATATATACATATATATATTTATATGTATATACATTATGCATGTAGTATATATATATACCTATATACATATATGTATGTATGTACATATATACTATATGTATATATATATACATCATATAATATATATATGTATGTATACACATATATGTATGTAATGTTAGTGATCTTTAATTAAAATGTTTAATTAAAGATTAGTGCATAAACATATTAGTATAGTTCTTGCACTTGTCACACATTAAAACCCCAAGAGGGTCCATGAACTTTTAATGTGTCAACAAGAGTTAAAAAGGAGAGGGAATCCCACCCATTTTTTTTAAAGTTTCGACCACCCCATGGACCAATGGGGTTCTCTCGTTTTATCTTGTAACACACACTCTTTATGAAGAGTGCAAGACTCTCTACCATCCATACACATTACATGCAAAACACAAAAAACACTCTCTCTTTCTCTCCTCCATCTTACGGAAATAGCAGCAGCTTCTTGAGGGTTTTTTGGTGTTGATTTTGGTGTTCATTCTTCCTAACAAGAAGGTGGTTGCATCAAGGCTTGGGGTATACAAGCTTGAGGGATCCTCTCTTTTGGAGCCTTGGCCGAAATTTGAGCATTCATCATCCTTCTTCTCCTGGTAGATTTAGTTGCTGGAAGGAGGTAGTTTGGCAGCTTGTTTAGTTGTCACATTTATGAATGATTTGTGTGTTTATATAGCTTGCTTATTAACATATAAAGATCCTTTTGATTTGGGTTTGTTTTTCATCTTAAAACGCCATTTAGAACATGAATTTCAGCTTATAAACATGTCATAATGCTAAACTTCCGTTGCTTTTTCAGAATGTTTAATGGTAAATCTATGTTTTTGTGTTCTAACAAACCCATCACATATATGTATACATATATATATATAGATATACATATATATGTATGTATATACATATATATATATATGTATGTATATATATAGGTATATATATACATACATACAAATATGTATATACATATATATATATACACATATATGTATATAGTATATCATACATATATGTATATAGGTATATACATATATATATATAACATATATGTATATTCATATATGTATATACATATATATATACATATGTAAATTATATATGTATATATATATATATAAATATATATATATATATATGTATATATATACTTATGTATATATATATCTATACTACCTTAATATTCATTTGAGAAGGGCACCAAGGTAATTTGACATAAATCTCTTAATTTAAAGAGATGTACATATCTTATTGCATAACTTACAACTCATCACTTGAAATCCCTCACTGCTTGTTTCAAACGCCTCACCCCTTCAAACAAGCTGCAATTCAAATTCAAATCATAATTTCTTTTGTTCTCTCATTCTCTCTCTCAAACTAGGGTTTCTTTTCTTCAAATGGTGGTTATTGCATCTCCAGCCCTAATGGACATCTGCACTCTTAACAAAAGCCAAAGCTGTTGGAGATCTGCGTTCACGAGAGAGACTGTGGCCGCTACACTTAGAAGAGAACCGAGCGATGCCCTCCGGCAACCACCTCCGGCAACCACCTTTTTGGCAGCACAGTCGTTTTGAATGCAGATCTCATTTAGGGCTGCAGTCGTTTTCGTCGATGGTGGCCTGCTACACTTAGAAGACGACGGCAATGACTTAAGGTCAGTCCACTGATTACGCTTTGGTGTTCTCATGTTCTGTGTGTTCTTAAGACGACGGACCGACCCAGTTCTATTTATCCAGCGGCTAGGGTGTTTGGGTGTTCTCATGTTCTGTGTGTTCTTTATGGATCTCGCCTTGCTGTCTTGCGCCAGGCAGTCAGCAGCTTCAAGATAGAAGCTTCAAGTTCATAAACACTTGAAACTCCTCAACAAAACCTGTGAAAACCATTGAGGTATTCAGTCATTATTGTTTTGTGGTTTTGAAAATGTTGATTTTGGGTGCAAAATGTTGTAAAAATGTTTCTTTCTTAAGAATGACATATTTTTGTTACTGATTTAGCTTTCTTTTCTGCAAGTCATGGGTTTCTTGATGTAAATTGGGTAATTTAGAACTATAATGTGCTATTAGTGCTTACAAACAAACAAATTTAAATGATTAATTGCATGATTTGAACAGGCCCAGATGGGGATATCATTGACTATGTGCACATCTCTCACCAGTCAGCTTTTGATCACCCATTCCTCAAAGACCATAAATACAGGACTGTGAAGTTAGTTATGGGACTGTGAAGTTATTTTCAGAACCAAAATTATGTTGAGAAGTAGGAGAACTGTCTTAATAATTGTATTGTTATATAAATTGAGCAGAATATATGTGAATTTCAATATGTTTGAGATTACTTTTAAATAATACGCTTTTTGTAGCATTTGTCTACATGTTATACTTTTAAGAAAGATTCAAGAGAGTGGAAATAAAATCAAATTAAGCGCAGGGAGAGAGATATAATCCATTTTTTTCAATTTCTTTCCTTTCATTGGAGCATTACATACGGGTACTTATGCGGTTCTCAACTTACAAACACATACACATTATAATTATTTCATCTGATTTTCACTTTGGAATTAACAGGGAGCATAGATGAGCCATGGCCTGATTCAGTTGAGGTTCTTGAATCTGAATGCAGCGATGAAGACTTCAATAGTGCTTTTGGTGATTGTATATTTGATTTACAATAAAAAAACACTTTCATTTACTATCCTAACATCTAAACTTAACTTCATACACCTACAGATGTTTTGTCACTAAACAGCTCTGATGTAGCCTCCAGGCCAAGCACTGACTTACGGTCAAAGCCAGATGAACCTTCTAATGAAATAAAACCTGTTTACCTTGATGAAATATCATCATTAAATGATGAAAATGCTGGAATGGATCATAGTTTGTTAGACTGTGGAATGATCCAGGACAATTGTTTACCATGTCTTGCTAATACCGTTCCATCAGTCGAGAAAAGAAGATCATCAAGCTCTAGCCCACCATACAAGAATAAAGATTTCACGTAGACTTTCATTCAAATTGAAAGATGGACACCCTAGCACCACTATCTGTGAGTATTTAAAATACCATTTATTTTTTTTGCTAATCGATTGAATCAGGTAAAACACAACTTGCACTAGGCATGTGGCTATTAGATTATTTTGTTTTATGCTTTTGTAATGTTTTTATGGTTCGGCTGCAAAAACTTGACATTGTTTGTAATATTCGTTTAGTTTCTTCGAAGAGCCGACTAGAGAGACCGATTGCTGGTTCACAAGTACCTTTCTGTCCAGCAGAGAAAAAAGTGCTTGATTCTTGGTCACATATTGAACCACAAATTTCAGAGTACATGGGAAAATTTATTTTAGGTAAATATATACATCTAGCTTGTGCACATACATCTTAGGGGGTGTTTGGGTTTTGTTAAAAACTACTTATCTGCTTATATGCTAATTTTAGTGTAAATAAGCAGTTTGTGATAAGCGGCTTGGATCGTTCAGCTCATTTTTCAGCACAGTCAGGTGATTTCGAGCCAAGCCTGAGCTCGTGCTGACTTGGGTTGAACTGGCTCGTGAATAGTGCGTATTAGCAGATACCTAACTCCGTATTGGTGTACTGCTTATCAAACTGATGAGAACTTGTATAACAAAATTTGTACACCCCTTATTAAATGTTTAACTCAATATATTGAATTCTTCACTTGTGCCATGTTGGATTTATAGGGATAAAAAGAAGGAGCATGCACCTAATGTTGCTGCATACTATCTGTTTGGTGTTGATGTGTTTTTATCGCAAAGGAAAATTGATCATATTGCTCGGTTTGTAGAGCTCCCTATTGTTAGTCCTTCAGGAGAACTTCCATCATTCTTGTTGTAAATATCCAGGTACGTCTTATCATTTGAAGTTTTATCTTTAAAGACAACCACAATGTTAACATTTTGGATTGTGTTACATCTCAAATGAGTCAAACAAAAGAAATAACTTTATGGGATATTAGCAGCCAAAGCTTATTTTCGATGAGTTAAGATTCCAATCCCTTAACGATTCAATACAAAGGACTATTTACATATGCTAAGTAGAAGATTACCAAACCCATCTTGACCCGAGCTCGTTCTGACCCGAACCCGCTTCAACCATACCCATCTTGACCCGATACCCGACCCGACCCGACCCACCCATTTTGCTAGGTCTACTGTTATGATGTTATAGATTGGTTATTTGTAATATATACATTTGTTTGGGTATTAGGTAAAAGTAACATACACTGTGTCGCTTATAATTTATAAAATTTATTTTTTTAAACTTAATATTATTCTCCTTGGAGTGTTGGTTATTTTATGTAGAATAAATTAAAAATTGATGTAATGTTTTTGTGTTTAACCTTAAACTTTTGGGTAGAGACATGCTAAAAACAATGTTGGTTGTCTTTTTGCTTTTGTTACAAATGACTTTTATAATATACCTAACTTTTACCATATATATTTCTTATGTTTACAGTAAATATATTAAGGTCAACAAAGTTTACTAGGATTGCTTATGAACCGACATAATAGAGACACACCGGATTAGATTAATGCATTGTTCCTACATATGATTTCCTGGTTTAATTGATTTGAACATTTAATCAATATATATCGATCTTATTGTTTGTTTGTAACGGAGATGTTCAAAAGTTATGGAATTATCAATTTTATTGTTTTTTTATGTAGTTTGCTTGTGATTATAACTTGTTATTTTTTGATATCATTATGTACACAAGAAGTATGTTTTACTTTTGTGTCTTATGTCATGTTGTTATAATTATGGTATGTGCATTTTTAATCTAAATACTATTTGGTAGGCAAATTATATCATACAACTAATTAGTCATTATTGTGATAAATGAAGGTATCATCGTGGTTAACTTTATATACGTTTAATTAAATCACATATATTATTCACCAAACTTAAACGTTCGTATTTCTCAGGAACCGATCATAAATAACTCAAGAGGAGAAAATGCAAGAAATAATTATCAAGTAAAGAAATCAAAAAGGAAGTGACACAGAAACTTCCAACTTGGACACTGATGAAGAATGTGGACAAAGCATGGTGATGAGTCATTGAGATGTGTAAGGCGTATGACAAAAAATGATCTCATTAAAAAGCAAGTAGTTGACATGCAGACATTTATTTTTATATGACTATCCTATGACTTGTATTTTCTTATTCGTGTGTTCGGATATTATTCTTACTATGTTTCTGACTAAAATTGTCTTTTGTGTGTTTGTTATATTTAATTGAGATTTATGAGTCTCATGACATAAATACACTATACACATATACGAATAAAAAAACTAATAAAAGTATTATACTATTACTATAGAAGCCATGAGAGTATTCATTAATTAACAAAAAACGAGTATTGCATTGTAAATTTCGTTGCCGCCGCCGCCGCCGCATCCGCGGGTATCTTACTAGTATATATGTATATACATTTATATATACATATGTATATATATATATACATATGTATATATATATATGTGTATATACAAATATATATATATACACATATATGTATGTATGTATATATATATATATCATACATATACATATATATATGTATACATATCTATGTATATATAGGTATATATATATATAAATACATACATATATAGTATGTATACACACACACACACAGATATATATATATGTATATATATACATACGTATATATATACACACACATGCATATATATATATATGTTGTATATATAGACTATATATAACACATATATATATATATGTATATATATGTATATATCTATATATCTAGGTATATATCTATATATCATACATATATATATATATTGTGTATATATATATATATGTAGTGTATATATATATATATTATATATATATATAGATATATATATATATGTATATATATATATATAGAATATATACATACATACATATATATATATACACATATATATATATATATATATATATAATTGTATCTATATGTATATGTATAGCTATATATATGTATATATATAGATATATCTATATATATTATGTATATGATTTATAACATATATGTATATGTATATGTATATACATACATGTATGTATGTATATATATATATATACCTATATACATATATGTATGTATGTATGTATATATATATATATACATGCATACATATATATATATATATATATATATTATATGTATTATATATATGTATATATATATGTATATACATATATGTATGTATATATATATACGACCTAATATACATATATGTATGTATATATATATATGTATATATATATATACCTATATATATATGTATATATATATGTATACATATATAGATATATATATATATGTATATATATAGGTATATATATACATACGTATATGTATATACATATAATATATATATAATATATATGTACATACATACATATATGTATATAGGTATATATATATATACATACATACTATATGTATATACATATATGTATATACATATATGTATATACATATATATATACACACCATATGTATAATATAATGGGAATATATATGTATAATATTATATATATATATATTATATTATTATGTATATATATATATGTATATACATAATATATTGTATATATATGTGTATATACATATATATATATATATATATATATATATATATATATATATATATATATATATATACATATATGTTTGTATGTATACCTATATATACATATATATATGTCTATATATATGTATACTATATTATATATATGTATATATATAGGTATATATATACCTATATAATTTCAGTGATCAGTTGTGATTAGCCACTTACCTTACTTTTCATACCCCGAGCATTACCTGTCCTGACTATATTCGCATCTAAATCTAATAGTACCACATAAACACATAACATGCGCACACAATACCGGTTAACTTTAAGAAAATACCTGATGACACGCAGCTACTCAGATTGGCATCCCACCCCTTTCTGTCCCATTTTCTGTTTGAAATTAAGGTTTATTTTACCCATTTTAACCCACACTTAAACTTTGGCTCTGATACCAACTTGTAAGGCCCCGTTTCAGGGAACCTCACAGCTGGTCATTCATCGCACATAAACATTTAAATCGTTCATCTATTTCGCAGCGGAATTTAAAACTTTCATTTATAACTAAAACATGTCATTTCATGTCATTACAATATTCGTTTTCATCTCAAATACATTGACATGTCAAAATATGGATGCCAGCCTCAACGGAACTGAGTAGTCGCCCGTGCCATCCTCAGCAACATACCTGCCAACTAGAAACACATCAAAGTCAGCGTTGCTGAGTGAGTTCTAGTTTTATAATAAACATACTTTCTTTCTTTAAAATCGTTCTTACATACATGCAATCACGCATCATACGTACATACACATAGATACCTTATTATTATCTTCTTTTCTCATTCATTCTTTTGTCTTTAACTTCCATTCATTCTCTGTCTTTTACTTCTATCTGGATTCCGTCACACTGTACCCTCTTCATGGCACACAACCATGATTACTGAGGTCGGGTGACAAGGATCCCGTTCCATACGTATCACTCTGTTCCTCCCATTCATTATTTTCATTCGTTCATTTTCTAGCTTTATTATGTTCATTATCTTTCGTTCGTTTCATACCTTCTTTCTTTCACAATATCTCTCTCTCATTCATCAACTCAAGCGATACTCCCGACTCATGTCCGAAGACTGATACTGTGCCGGGGCCTGCTCACAAACCCCCGACTCATGTCCGAAGACTGACACAGTACCGGAGCACGCGATCCGTTCCCTCATTTGTCTCGTCTCACTCTCTCGCACTACTCCCGACTCATGTCCGAAGACTGATACTGTGCTGGGGCCTGTACACAAACCCCCGACTCATGTTCGAAGACTGACACAGTACCGGAGCACGCGATCCTCTACTCATCCAACTAGATCCCGTCTCATGCAATATCCCCGACTCATGCTCGAAAGCTGATGCTGTGCCGGGGCCTGCTCACAAACCCCCGACTCATGTTCAAAGACTGACACAGCACCGGGATACGCAACAAAGATCCCGTTGAGTCAATCACCTGGATTGAACTCCATCCAAGTCTGTTGCAACACAAAGTTGCTCACCTCACTATCTCGTCCCATGCCATACCCCCGACTCATGTCCGAAGACTGATACTGTGTCGGGCCTGTTATACAACCCCCGACTCATGTCCGAAGACTGACACAGTACCGGAGTACGTAATAAGGACCTCTTTTGAGTTTGTTGCGACACAGAGTCACTCATCTCATACATACGCTCACTAGCTTTACGTTCGTTCATTCATACGTTAATGCATGCATTCATTTATCAAGTTCCTCTTTTATTATCTTTCACTTTACGTTACATAATACTTTTCTTTTCATTCACTAATCATAACACGTAAAGTCATGGAAAAGATAAACATACATACATCATGCATTTACCAGTCATCAGTCATTACCATCATACAGGGCTACATCATACTTAACATACATACATCATGCATATACATGCAATTACTATCATCATCGTGCCCCACGTAACTTCTAAGCCTCGATAGCTATCACACATGTACCTATGGGAGCTATCACATCATTAGCTACACTTGCTCTTTTCTCGAAGGCCAGTAATTGCACTATGTCTCTCCTCGTACACAACAGCCCTAACTTGGGCGATTGGGCACCCTTCAGTCGCATAGCCTCCATGCGACTGAACACCGTGTGATTGGACAAATGCGGATGAGCATCCATGCGGATGAACACCCAATCGTACGAATGGACTCCCTGTCGTGCGGCAGAACACTATACGTATGGGCTTCTATGCGACTGAACCCTCAGTCGTGCGACTGAACAACCATGCGAATGGACCTATGCGACTGAACTCTCAATCGCATGACCTGTCATGCGACTAAGTCCCCAGTCATGTGACTGAGCCTCAGTCGTGTAGTTGAGCTTCAATCGTCCTTCAGTCTTGCGGTTGGCCCTCCAGTCGGCTAGCCCTAGCTGGGCAGCGATTGCAGTTCATCCCGAACTGCAGCCGCGACTCACGGCCTCCAAATCCTTCCAAACCCGTTTTAAGCCCAAATTAACCCTCCTAAACCTTAAGGAATCATACTACGACAACATTCAAGGACGTACACGTCCAAAATCGCACTCTAAACACACTATACACATACATATTCATACATACACGGGTTAAACACCCAAAACCCAAAAATATAGTTTTCGGATGTGTTCCAGCGTAAAATCCTTCCAAATGTGTAAAAGAGGGGTCCTAGAACTCACCTTAGCAGCCTCCTCGGTTAGAGCTTCGTTTCAACTCGCTACACGTCGATTTTGCACCCTTGAACCCGCTTGAACCAAGCTTTCTTCTCCTCTGTTCCATTTTCTCTTCTTTCCCTGGTTTCGGAAGTATGGGGAGAGGGTAAGGGCTGCCCTCTCCCTTAAATACTACAGTTCAGTCGCCCGAGCTTCTATGCAACTGAACCTTCAGCCGCATGAGCTTCATGCGATTGGACTCTCCAATCATGCGACTATCATGCGTATGGAGCTCCAGTCGTCCCTCAGTCGTACGATTGGACGCTCCAGTCGCATGGCACTTCAAACTGAAATTTCCGGGTGTTACAAGTCCACCCCCCTTAAACGGGTTCGTCCCAGAAACCTATTATTCCTTAACCTTTGCGGGTAATACTGTCTCATCTCCTTTCCAGTCTCTCACCTGGAATCCTATTGCTCTACAATCGCTTATAAGCTCATGACTTTTGGTCCATCTTTGACTATCTCCGTCGATAACCCATGCATACTGATCAATGTCCATTCGACCAGGATCTGCGTCTCAATATGCCATGTAGAGTGCGGTGACTGTAATTAAAAGAAACACCATAATATCTGAGCAAAGGCTCGGCGTCATAATCATTGAGCTTCAGAACATCACTGAGAACCCTCAGCTTTAGTGCTTGAAGAACAAGGCCTTCAACTTGCGTAAAGTTGCTGCTTACCCCAGGCCCTTGTTTGATGTTCTTTATGTATGAATAATGACCCTCTTGTAAACCAGACGATTGATGAGAAAGGCTCTCATTAATCGTGTTATGTGCTGTTCCAATATAATTGCACCAAAATCGGTTTTTCTCAGGTTCCTTGCAGGTATACCGTGATAGGAACGGCAAATCGCTTCCTTGGTGGTCCAATCAAATCTATCCTTTTCTTTTGCTTCCGATTTCCCATTCTACCTATTTGCTCCAACGTCGAAACTAGGCGTACGTTTCCGTTCGATGAACCAATCACAGGCCGAAACTGTTCCTCAGACAACGGTGGTATAGCCTTCTCAATTGAATCACACAATCCTCTAGGGCATCAAGTGACCTAGTGAATCTACTAATAGTAATCTCTACATCGAAGGGATCCTAGACATTTCTTCTCCTACCATGCAACTCATAAAAGAAGGCAGTAGGAACGAACTACTACTAGCATCTCATTCAAGGCATAAGGGCACAAACTTAAATTACCAGAAACATACCTGTCGTCAGGTCGAAGTCCGCTCTAGCCTTCACCCTCTGTCCTCCTTCCTCGCACCGGAGCTTCTCGCGTTTGACCTCTTACAATCCCTGCTCAGATGTCCACTCTCGCCGCAATTGTATCACTTAGCCATGCGGCAATCCCTTGCCATGTGGCCTGCCTTCCCACACTGAAAACAGACGTTCAGTCCCCATTTACACTCCCCTTCGTGACCTCTACCACACTTCTTGCATTCCTCGCCCTTTCTTGTTATCCTCTCCCGATCATCGATCCTCATCACCTTACCTTCGCCACCACTCCACCACCGTTATCTCGCCTTCCTTTCCCCTTCTTAACACAGGCTCGTTCCTTCACTTCGCCCGTTATTGCCATCGCCTCCTTCTCATCGTACGACCTTCCTGCTAGATCTACCGCCGACCTGAACGTGCTTGGTCGGGCAGCGATCATGTGCCTACGGATATCCGCCGGCAAGCCCTGAATATACCTCTTGATTTTCCGCGAAAGAGGTGTCACCTGATCTGGCACCAGCCGTGCCATCTCGTTGAATTGAGTGGTGTACTGCTGATGTGTCATTGTTCCCGCTTCCAACTGCAGGAACTCCTTTTGACTTTATCCATTTCACGGTGAGGACAGAACTCCTCGATCACCAGCCTTTTCAACTCTGACCATCTCATCTTTCCGATAGCCCGGCTACCCTCAACTTGGACTATATTGTCCCACCAGCACAAAGCTGAGTCCACGAAAGAGTGGGCGGAAAACTTCACTTTCTGATCCTCCCGGCACTCGCTGATGTTCCCGACTCACGTCCAAAGGCTGATACTGTGCCGGGGCCTGCTCACAAACCACTGACTCATGTCCGAAGACTGACACAGTACCGGAGCACGCGATCCGTTCCTCATTCATCTCGTCTCACTCTCTCGCACTACTCCCGACTCATGTCCGAAGACTGATACTGTGCCGGGGCCTGTACATAACCCCCGACTCATGTCCGAAGACTGACACAGTACCGGAGCACGCGATCCTCTACTCATCCAGCTAGATCCCGTCTCATGCAATATCCCCGACTCATGCTCGAAAGCTGATGCTGTGCCGGGGCCTTCTCACAAACCCCCGACTCATGTCCGAAGGCTGACACAGCACCGGCATACGCAACAAAGATCCCGTTAAGTCAATCACCTGGATTGAAATCCATCCGAGTCTGTTGCAACACAAAGTTGCTAACCTCACTATCTCGTCCCATGCCATACCCCCGACTCATGTCCGAAGACTGATACTGTGCCAGGGCCTGTTATACAAACCCCCGACTCATGTCCGAAGACTGACATAGTACCGGAGCACGCGATCCTCTACTCATCCAACTAGATCCCGTCTCATGCAATATCGCCGACTCATGCTCAAAAGCTGATGATGTGCATGGGCCTGCTCACAAACCCCCGACTCATGTCCGAAGACTGACATAGCACCGGGATACGCAACAAAGATCCTGTTGAGTCAATCACCTGGATTGAACTCCGTCCGAGTCTATTGCAACACAAAGTTGCTCACCTCACTGTCTCGTCCCATGCTATACCCCTGACTCATGTCCGAAGACTGATACTGTGTCGGGGCCTGTTATTCAAACCCCCGACTCATGTCTGAAGACTAACACAGTACCGGAGTACGCAATAAGGACCTCTTTTGAGTTTGTTGCGACATAGAGTCGCTCGTCTCATACATACGCTCACTAGCTTTACGTTCGCTCATTCATACGTTAATGCATGCATTCGTTCATCATGTTCCTCTTTTATTATCTTTCACTTTACGTTACATAATACTTTTCATTTCATTTACTAATCATAACATGTAAAGTCATGGAAAAGGTAAACATACATCAACACTAGGAACATTGGCATTTACCAGTCATTAGTCATTACCATCATACAGGGCTACATCATACTTAACATAGATACATCATGCATATACATGCAATTACTATCATCATCGTGCCCCACGTAACTTCTAAGCCTCAATAGTTATCACACATGTACCTATGGGAGCTATCACATCATTACCTACACTTGCTCTTTTCCCGAAGGCCACTAATTGCACTATGTCTCTCCTCGTACACAACAACCCTACTTGGGCGATTGGGCACCCTTCAGTCGCGTAGCCTTCGTGCGACTGAACACTGTGCGATTGGACCAATACGGATGAGCATCCATGCGGATGAACACCCAATCGTACGAATGGACTCCCTGTCGTGCGGCTGAACAGTATACGTATGGGCTTCTATGCGACTGAACCCTCAGTCGTGCGACTGAACAACCATGCGAATGGACCTATGCGACTGAACTCCCAGTCGCATGACCTGTCGTGCGACTAAGTCCCCACTCATGCGACTTAGCCTCAGTCATGCTTTTGAGATTCAATCGTCCTTCAATCGTGCGGTTGGCCCTCCAGTCGCCTAGCCCTAGCTGGGCAGTGATTGCAGTTCATCCCGAACTGCAGTCGCGAGTCACGACCTCCAAATCCTTCCAAACCCGTTTTAAGTCCAAATTAACCCTCCTAAACCTTAAGGAATCATACTATGACAATATTCAAGCACATACACGTCCAAAATCGCACTCTAAACACACTATACACATACACATTCATACATACATGGGTTAAACACCCAAAACCCAAAATATAGTTTTCGGATGTGTTCCAACCCCAAAATCCTTCCAAAACATGTAAAAGAGGGTCCTAGAACTCACCATAGCAGTCTCCTCGGTTAGAGCTTCGTTTCAACTCGCTACACGTCGATTTTGCACCCTTGAACTCGCTTGAACCAAGCTTTTTTCTCCTCTGTTCCTTTTTCTCTTCTTTCCCTGGTTTCGCAAGTATGGGGAGAGGGTAAGGGCTGCCCTCTCCCTTAAATACTACAGTTCAGTCACCCGAGCTTCTATACGACTGAACCTACAGCCGTATGAGCTTCATGCGATTGGACTCTCTAATCATGCGACTATCATGCGTATGGAGCTCCAGTCGTCCCTCAGTCGTACGATTGGACGCTTCAGTCGCATGGCACTTCAAACTGAAATTTCCGGGTGTTACAAAATGTGGGGTCCTAGAACTCACACAAACAAGAAGAAGATGAAGAGCTTCGTTTGGACTAGTCACTCGACGAGTTTCGAGCCCGAATCACCACTTTTCTCTCTTTTTCTCTCTCTCTCTCTCTTCTTTCTCTCTGCTCTTCTTTCCGACTGAAATTTGCAAGTGTGGGGAGGGGAGATGGCTGCCCCTCCTTTATAGCTACAATACAGTCACCCGAACTCCAGGCGACTGGACCTTCGGTCGCCTGAACACCATGCGATTGGACCTCCAATCGTGCGACTATCATGCGTATGGAGCTCCAGTCGTGTGAGCTCCATGCGATTGAGACTCCAATCGCATGACACTTCAAAAAGTCAAATTTTCGGGTGTTACAAGTCCACCCCCCTTATTTAGGTTTCGTCCCCGAAACCTGTCATTCCCCGAACAAACGTGGGTAATGCTGCCTCATCTCTTCTTCAGTTTCCCACGTTGACTTGGATCCTTTCCTGTGCTGCCACTGTACACGCACAAGAGGGACCACTTTATTTCTCAGCCTCTTCTCTTTTCGATCGATGATCGCCACTGGTTGCTCCATATAATTGAGCCGTTCATCTACCTCGATATCCTCCAGTGGGACGATCATATCCTCGTCCGCCTAACACTTCCTCAGATGAGATACGTGGAAGGTCGGGTGAATTCCACTTAACTCATCTTGTAACTCCAACCTATAGGCCACCTCTCCTACTCGAGCAATGATTCGGAAAGGGCCTATATACCTCGGGCTCAACTTGCCCCGCTTTCTGAACCGAATGATACCCTTCCAGGGTGAGACCTTCAACATAGCCCGATCACCCACCTGGAACTCAATCGGTCTGCGTCGTTTATCAGCATATGACTTCTGTCTGTCTTTGGCTGCCTTCATGTAGGCCCTGATCCTTTCAAGCTTTTCAGTCGTAGCCTCGATCACTTCGACGCTCTCCAATTCCTTCTGACCAATATCACCCCAACAAACGGGTGTCCTACATCGCCTGCCGTATAGCATCTCATTGGGTGGCATGCCAATGCTGGCATGATAGCTGTTATTGTATGAGAATTCTGCTAACGGCAAGTGGTCATCCCAACTTCCCTTGAAATCAATCACACATGCCCGGAGCATGTCCTCTAAAGTCTGAATGGTCCTTTCTGACTGACCATCAGTTTGGGGATGATAAGTCGTGCTAATATGTAACCTCATCCCCATGGCATCATGGAATTTCTTCCAGAATTTGGATGTAAACCGGGTGTCACGATCAGACACAATTGACACCGGTACACCATGACGAGTCACAATCTCCTTGATGAAAAGATTGGCCAACCTCTCGGATGAATATGTCTCGCGCATAGGTAGGAAGGTGAGCACTTTTCGTCAGACGATCTACAATCACCTGTATAGCATCATACCCTTTCGGGGTACGTGGCAGCTTCGTGATGAAATCCATGGTGATGTGCTCCCACTTCCATTCCGGTTTATCGAAAGGTCGAATCTTTCCATACGGCTTTTGGTGCTCGGCCTTCACTTGCAGACAAGTAAGGCACTTACTCACATACTCCACCACATCACGCTTCATACCCGGCCACCAATAATCTTTCTTCATGTCTTGGTACATCTTGGTAGCACCAGGATGAATGGAGTATCGAGTATTGTGGGCTTCATCCATGATCTTTACCCGTAGATCCCAAAACAAGGAATCCACATCCGCCCGAATCGGGTTCTAACACCAATTGTATTTTCACCCAACTCCATGACCAGACCTCTCATCCTTTCAGAGTTAAGATGATCTTCCTTCAGTGCCTCATCTTGAAACTCCTTGACTTTCTTCATTACGTCTGAGGTCATAATCAGCTAGTACGCCTTCACACGAATCAGCTCGGGCCTCTCTTTTCGGCTAAGGGCATCGGCCACCACGTTGGCTTTGCCTGGATGGTAATGGATTTCACAATCATAATCCTTTATAAGCTCCAACCATCGCCTTTGCCTCATATTCAAATCCTTCTGCTCGAAGAAGTACTTCAAGCTCTTGTGGTCAGTGAAGATGGTGCACTTCGTCCCATACAGGTAGTGCCTCTAAATCTTTAATGCAAAGACCACAGCTGCTAGCTCCAAGTCATGAGTAGGATAGTTAACCTCATGAACTTTCAACTGTCAGGATGCATAGGCTATAACCTTCCCCCTCTGCATTAACACGCACCCCAATCCCGAGTAGGAAGCATCAGAATAAACCACCAGATCTTCACTTCCCTCGGCAATGACAGAACCGGAGCTTGGGTCAACCTCGCCTTCAATTCTTCGAATGCCTTCTCTTGAGCCTGACCCCATACAAACTTCACATCTTTCCGGGTCAACTTGGTTAGTGGAGAAGCGATTCTGGAGAAGTCTTGAATGAATCTTCTATAATAGCCCGCCAAACCTAAGAAACTCCGAATCTCGGATGGCGTCTTTGGAGACTTCCATTGCATCACCACTTCCACTTTTGCCGGATCCACCATATTCCCTTCCAGATTCACCACGTGACCCAAGAATTGGACTTCGCGCAACCAGAACGCGCACTTGGAGAATTTGGCTTTCTCCCTTCTCAACGTCTCTAGCACTTCCCGAATGTGACCGGCATGCTCTATCTCGCTCCTCGAATAAATCAGGATATCATCGATGAACACAATCACTGATTTATCCAACATCGGCCGACACACCCGGTTCATCCGATCCATAAAAGCAGCTGGCGCGTTGGTCAAACCAAAAGACATAACAAGAAACTTGTAGTGACCGAAGTGCGTGCGGAAAGCTTTTTAGGGATATCCTGCTCTTTCACCTTCAGTTGATGGTAGCCCGATCGAAGATCTATCCTTGAAAACCAGCTGGCACCCTGAAGTTGATCAAACAAATCATCGATCCTTGGGAAGGGGTATCGGTTCTTCACCGTCAACTTGTTCAATTCACGGTAGTCAATACACATCCTCATACTACCGTCTTTCTTCTTCACAAACAGGACCGGATCACCCCAAGGTGAGATACTCGGTCTAATGACCCCTTATCTAGCAGCTCTTGCAACTGCCCCATCAACTCCTTCATTTCCGTCAGAGCCAATCGATACGGTGCTTTGGGAACAGGTTGGGCGCCTGGTATCAGATCAATCTGGAACTCAATCTCTCGGTCAGGGCGCACTCCCGATAACTCTTCGGGAAACACGTCTGGAAAGTCACACACAACCGGAACATCAGATAGTTGTGGTGTTGGCGTTTCTACATCCTTTACATAACATAAATAGGCGCTACATCCACGCCTCATACACTTTCCAGCCACCGCCATTGAGATCACCCTCGGAATCGTCGTGACCCGATCCCCATAAACAGTTACCGAACTTCCGTCAGGCGCTACCAAACGAATCATCTTCTTTTGACACACTATATTCGCCTCGATGTCCGCCAACCAATCCATCCCAAGCACCAAATCAAAACCAGCCAAAGTCATCGCAAATGGTCTAACCGGAAATTTTTGGCCCTCTAATTCCACGTCACATCCCTCTATCACCTCGGAAATCCGGGTAGATTTACCTATCGTAGTTTCTACATCAAAGGGTACGTCAACGCGCCTACTACTAACAGCCAGTTTGGCACAGAAAGCAGTAGAAATAAAACTCCTACTGGCACCCGAATCAAATAATATAGAGGCTAAGGTTTGGTTCACCAGAAACGTACCGGACACAACACCAGGGTCTGTCCTAGCCTCCTCCTGCGACATTGTGAATGCCCTGGCGTTTGCCCTAGGTCCTTCGTTCCCTGTCCTCTTCACGCCGGAATTCTCAGCCCTCGGCTTCTTGCAGTCTTTATTCATATGACCACTTTCCACACAGTTGAAGCACCTTATGCCCTTGCACTCTCTAGCCATATGACCAGGTTTCCCACACTTAAAGTAGACATTTAACCCCAGTCTACACTCCCCACTGTGCTCCTTTCCACATTTACCACACCTTTTCAGTCCCGTACCCGGTGCGGCTACACGACGGTCATCCACGTGCGTTTTGTTACTCGTCGAGGCATCACCCCGATCAAACCTTTTCCCATTGCAATTCCTATCACCACCCTTCCTATTACCATCAGCCACCATCACCACTGCCCTTTCATCATACAGTCTCCCCGCCAAGTCCACCGCCGACCTAAAGGTGATTGGTCGAACGGCAATCATATGCCTGCGAATATCCGCCGGCAAACCCTGAATATACCTCTTGATCTTTCGCGTCAGAGGTGTCACCTGATCCGTCACCAGACGTGCCATTTCGTTGAACTTCGTGGTGTACTGTTGGTGGGTCATCGTCCCCGCCTCCAGCTGCAGGAACTTTCTGTCAACTTTTTCCATCTCCCGATGAGGACAGAACTCCTCAATCACCAATCTCTTCAGCTCGGACCACTTCCGCCCTGCTACCCTCGGCTTGGACTATGTTGTCCCACCAACATAGAGCCGAATCCGTGAAAGAGTGGGTAGCGAACTTCACTTTTTGGTCCTCCCCGCACTCGCTGATATCGAGGACATCCTCCATTTCCCTCACCCATCGGTGAGCAGCAGCAGCAGTGCCATTACCATAAAAAATTAGGGGCTTGTACCTCATAAACGCCCCGTAATTACAGCCTCATGTAGACTCGTGCACAGGCTCCTCCTCCTCTTCTTCTTCATCATCAGAAAGAACCGTTTCCGACCCTGATTGCTCCTGCCTTCCTGAGGACCTGTTCCCCTCTTTTCTTTCACCTTCCCAGACAGCTTTAATCACTTCGGTCACCACAGACGGTAAGATCGTCTGCATGACCTGATCCACCTCTTCAACCACTGCCTCTTTTACCGAGGCTCTAAAATTGGTGCTTTCGTCTACACCCTCCTAATGAGGGGTCCCGGGCTCTTCATGAACCACTTTCGCTACCCTAGGTCTTCCTCTTGTGGCCCGTGGTTCAGCACCACGTCCGCCACCACCTCCTCCCCGTGAAGCTTTGGATGATCTACCCCCAGCCATCCTCTATCACACACTGAAAGATTCAAACACCAACATGGTCATTCAAGGGAATAGCTCAGTTTATGTCAAGTATAGTAGGTCCCTAATTACAGTGGCCAGTTGTGATTAGCCACTTACTTTACTCTTCGTACCCCAAGCATTACCTGTCCTGACTACAATAGTATCTAAATCTAACAGTAACACATAAACACATAACATGCGCATATACTACCAGTTAACTTTAAGAAAATACCAGATGGCACGCAGCTACTCAGATTGGCATTCCTTCCCTCTCCCAACCCATTCTTAGTTTAAGTTATGGTTTATTTTGAAAATTTACCCGTTTCACTTAAACTTTGGCTCTGATACCAACTTGTAAGGCCCCGTTCCCGGGCACCTCACAGCTGGTCATTCATTGCACATAAACATATATTTTACAACTATTTTAAATAGACATTGCAGTGGAAACATTCGGAAGAGACATCTCATTTCATCATGAAAGCTTTTACAAAGCGATACATGATTAGTCAATTACAAATAGTCATAAACAGTGACTTTTAATGGTGAGAGGATTCCTTAAGTAATCCCGTTTATTTGAATCCTCAACAAACACCACTTTGTTTTCTAAATACATTCAGCATTATATATTACAAAAATATTAACAAGGAATTCCATCCCAAAAGAGCTGAGTAGCCGCCTCGTGCCATCCTCAGCAACACTACCTGCCAACTGGAAACACATAAAAAGTCTGCGTTGCTGAGTGAGTTTTGGTTTTATAATAAAACATACTTTTCTTTCATTAACACCGTTCTTACATACATGCGATCACAAAATATACGTACAGGCAGATAATATTATTATTACCTTCATCGTTCATTCATTAGCTTTCATTCGTGTACCATTCATCGTTAACATTCACGTTCGTTCATGAACTCTTTCTTTCGTTCATGCGTTTCTTATCTTCATTCATACATTCATTACGTTCGTTCGTACGTTCGTTACATTCATTCATACACTCCATACGTTCATTCGTACGTTCATTACATTCGGTGACATGTACAATACCCCGAACATTGTGCACTACCGCTGGTGCTGGACCTGTGGTAATCAACCATGAACGTTATGCACTACTGCTGATCCAGTCACCTGGGGTAGGTACATGCACCACTTATCTTTCCTCTTTTGTTCTGGATCAATGCCATATGCTATACCCCAAACACTGTGCACTACTGCGGGTGCTGGACCTGTGATGATCAATCACGAACGTTGTGCGCTACTGCTGATCCAGTCACCTAGGGCAAGCGGTAAGGATCCCATACATATGGTCAATCACAAAGACTGACCCCAATGTGCATCCTTCGGGGTAGCTAACCCGCACACCGTTGAGCTAACACCTGCCAAGGGTGTGCACCTCCATACATTTGCTTGCAAGCCTTTTTCTTACATTCATTCGTTTATTCATTAATGCATGCATTCATTCATCATGTTCCTTTTTCATTATCTTTCACTTTACGTTTCTTATTACTTTCGTTTCATTCATTAATTAACACGTAAAGTCACGGAAAGATAAACACGTATCAAAAACAAGGAACATCGATATTTACAAATCATCAGTCATTACCATCATATAAGACTACATCATACTTATCATACATACATCATGCATATACATGCAATACTATCTCTCTCCTCGTACACAACAGCCCTATTTGGGCGATTGGACATACTTCAGTCGCATGGCCTCCACACGACTGGATCATGCGATTAGGCAACTATGAGAATGGGCATACAATCATGTGAATGGACCTCCTATCGTGCGAATAAACACTATGCGAATGGGCTTCTATGCGACTAACCCTCAGTCGTGCGACAAAACAGCTATTTGAATGGACCTATGCGACTGGACCCTCAGTCGTATGACCTGTCATGCGACTAAATCCCCAGTCATGCGATTGAATTTCAGTCGTGCGAGTGCTCCTCAGTCACCCCTTAGTCGTGCGACTGGCCCTTCAGTCGTCTAGCCCTAACTGGCAGCGACTGGAGTTCATCCCGAACTGCAGCCGCGACATACGGCCCTCAAACTCATCCAAACTCATTTCTAGCCCAAATTACCCCTCTTGAATCTTAGGGAATCATACTAGGACTTTATACAAGCACATACAAGTCCAAAATCGCACTCTAAACACATTACATACAATTACACCCAAATGGGTCAAACTCATACATTTCAAAAACGGGTTTATATGTGTTCCAGCCCCAGAATCATTTGAAAACCAGTAAATGAGGGGTCCTAGAACTCACACAAACATGAAGAGGATGAAGAGCTTTGTTTGGACTAGTCACTCGACGAGTTTCGAGCCCGAATCACCACTTTTCTCTCTTTTCTCTTCTCTCTCTCTTCTTTCTTTCTTCACTTCTTTCCGACTGAAATTTGCAAGTGTGGGGAGGGGATATGGCTGCCCCTCCTTTATAGCTACAGTTCAGTCGCCCGAACTCCAGGCGACTGGACCTTCGGTCGCATGAACACCATGCGATTGGACCTCCAATCGTGCGACTATCATGCGTATGGAGCTACAGTCGTGTGAGCTCCATGCGACTGAGACTCCAGTCGCATGACACTTCAAAAAGTCAAATTTCCGGGTGTTACAGTCAAAAATTCTTGTTTTTCCACGAATTAAGTGGTATTTATAGGTTTGGAGTTTTCATTCGTGCGACTGAATCATTAGCATGGTTCAGTCATGCGACTGAATCATGCGATTGAGTCATACGCACGACTGAAAGTTCAGTCATGCGACTGAGTCAATCTTATGTTTCAGTCGTACGACTGATCCAGTCTCCTGGTTCAGTCGTGCGACTGGTCCATTTGCATGAAGTGTTCATGCGTATGGTCCATTAGCTTGGTCCATTTGTATGAAGACTTCATACGATTAAGTTTGAACAGTTTCTCAATCATTATTGACTAAGAACTATGCACAATACCTAAAACCTATATAGTTAGTTCAATATACTTTATTACACAATAAACAATGAAACATGAAACATTATAAGCATCAATTACATATTGTATTTCATTCAACTCATTCATTACATATATGTAAGACATGATAGACATTTACATTAAGCTCCTAAACTAGGTACATATGTATCAACAAACTCCCCCTTTGACCTAGTTTACATTAACGACTGACATTCTTCATTAGCTCCTCAAACCTCTCTAGAAACTCCGGCATGTATTTTAAATGCAAAACAGAGTCTTATAACGTTCTGGAACTGGAGGGCTTGTACAATATCTTGCGCATCATAGAATAGTGGCCACTTGTATAGTGTGTAAACATCTTCAGCAGACAAGTTTGTTAGCCACATAGGGTCGAATACTTGGATAGTTTCCATTTTTCCTGCTTGATTTAGAACTATGACCGCTTCGCCTGTTCTCCAATCATAATACCACCATTTAAAGTGTGGAGTGAAGTCCTGTGGCATTTCCCTTAAGGGAATCTTGGACATTGTTCGCGGAGGACTCCACTTCAGCACCGCTTTAGGCTTTTCAGAAATAGGATTTACTTCAGACCTATGAATATACCTCGTCGGTTGTTGAGGTCTGAAGTGTACCCACCTGGTGTGGTATTCTTTCCTTAATGCTGCCTCAAACCAACCTGATATTTTTCTAGGATCAGCATATAACAGATTTAGGCGTGCCAGCTGGTTGAGCTCAAAACCTGGGAGAGTCTTTAGATCATGTGGATATCTGAGGTAATCTATTCCCTTCTCCCTCTTAATTGCATAGATGTTAAGATCCTCAAAATACGCCCATGCAATAATCTTGCCAAACACCTATAGATGCTTCTTAACCTTGTAGAGCTTGGTGTAGGCATTTTGCTTTTGAGCTGTGCGTAGGGCTTGTATCTCAGCAAAACAAGCTACCCATTCAACCTTCTTTATATCAACTTCAGCGTCCGAGGCTTGGTCTTGGCCTTCATTCTTCTCTGTTTCCTTTTCCATCTCATCCAGTTTTTCAAATATAGCACTGCCGAGAGTGTCACCCAAGTCGGTGATCACATTGCCCTCTCGGTCAATGTACTCTAGATAGTGTTCAGACGTGACATCCTCTATCTCTATTTCATCAACATCGTTCAGCTCATCATCACTCATAACATCGACCTTTAGAGCGTCTTTGACGAGCTTGTTGGGATTCAGTCTGAACATCTCAGCAAGTTGTTCATCAGTCAGGTCGTGTATGATTTCTCCTCTGGGAGTGTAGCTCACCGACCTTCTGACAATCCCTTGCAAATCAAGAATCATCGTGAATTGAGACTTGATTTGCTGAAAGGGAGCAATATCATATTCTTCTTGCTCAGATGTTTGATCTGCTTGATTTAAACATTTAAACACATCAATCATTAGTATTTAATCAAGACATTTAAATATAGATAAACATAACTAACCATAAATTACATTAATGTAATATTCGAATCAAGTACAAAAGTTTATAAATACAAAACATCTAATCTTTACTTTTATCTTGATCGGTTAATTCTTCAACTGGAGGAGCTAAAGACGAGGCTCCTTCATCTTGAGTTCTCTTAGAGCGCCTCTCCTGACCCTGGGTAGAAGCTGACGTAGCAGCATCACCTTCTTCGTCATCATGATCGCCTCTATTCTTTCCACATAGTCCTTCATCATCACCTTCATCTTCTTCACCAGAATCATCATCAGCATCATCATCATTATCATCTTCCCTGATCCTTAAAGTCTCATCTTGGGATCCTTTCAGCCTGAGCATGATCTTCTTGTTCTTTGTCTCCAAATCCTCAATCCTCTTAACGGAATGAGCATTATGCTCCCAAAGCTGTGGAATCTACTCAGCCTGAGCCGTATTAGGCTCCATAAGCTGGTTGTGCTGTGCAGCTCTGTGCTCATCGGTGGCCAGCAGTTTTAGCATCATCCGGTTGAGGTTGGCAAGCTTTTCCTCTACCCTGATGGAGGGCAGAGTGGATCCATCGCTCAGTGGGACTTGAGCAGATGTCCCGGCCCGTGGGTGGTGGTAGTGGTGGTGGATGTGGTGAATATGGAGTGTGGAATAGGAGTGGATGGTGAAGGGTGGCTGTAGTAATGGTGGTAGGAGGTGTGGTAGTAGTGGTGGCTGTGGTAGAGGTGGTAGGAGGTGTGGTATTAGTGGTGGCTGTGGTAGAGGTGGTGGATGTGGTGGTAATCAGGGTAATCCTCCTCCTCTTGTTCTTCATTCCTTGGGGCTGAGTCATTCTCTTCTTCCTTAAGCCTTTGGAAGAGGATGCTCCCCCTGGGCTGATGGGATGGTCAGGGATGTATGAAGGATCAGTAGCAGTAGTATCTGCATCCCTGGACTTACCCTGGCATCCACCAACCGCCGCCATCCCTCTCTCAGTGGCAACAATCTTACTGCCCACTGTCCTTACCAGTGGCTCCTCATCTGACTCTTCCTCCTTATCAGGCAGGAAGTCTTGATGGAACACAACCCTCTCAGTTCCACCCTGAGCGGATGGTGGAGATGGAACCTCAGTTGCAGTGGCTCTAGATGGAGTGGGGCTTGTATCTCCACCAGCACCACTGTCATCGTCATTGTCGTCATCGGTGGGAAAAACTATAGGCTCAGTATCCGAGTCACTGTCATCGTGACACCGCTTCATGTGAGTGGGCGCCACGTATTCCCCCAGGCCAGATGCCCAAACAATCTCCTCATCGGTGGCTTCACCTGCTTGCCATGGTACACTTTCTTCCTTCCTAGCGTCGTATCATCCATAACCTTAAGAGTGACCGCATCATCTCTCTCTTCGGCAGGAAAGGAAGCTTCTGATTAATGATCATCTAAGAAAACGAGGGTACATACAGAAGCCTTCCTTCCCCTTGGCCTTAAGGTTCTCGACCATGTAGAAGAAGATCATGTTGGAGAAGCTGAAGGGGTGATTCAGCACCAGTGCTAGGTAAGCATTATGGATTTGGTCAGATAGATCATCAAATCCACCCCTCCGTGAAGCAATGCGCTTTAGAATGACATGTGCCAGGTACTTGAACTGGGGACACAGGTTGCTTTTGTTGAGCACACCTACGTTGATGTCCCTACTGTACTTCATCCGTAGAAAACATCCCCTTACAGTAAGAGGATGTAACCTGGTTGGGTAGGCAGCATCATCACCCAGGTCCAGTACCCATCGAAGGTCTGCTGCAGTAACCTCAATCTCTTGCCCAAAAATGGTGCTCCGAATGCAGTAGGGCTTAGTAGATCTATCAACTTATGCACCTTCCAGAAAGCCTGCTGTATAGAACGGTAGGGTGTGCATGGAGAAGATATGGCTCTGTAGATCCTTGATCTCCTCAGAAATGCAATAATACCAACAAACTCAGCAGCATTCCGAGTGGTGGCATCCAAGTGAGCACAAATGTTGTGCTTGGTGTTGATGATCCACCTATCTGCCATGTTTCTGTAACACAAGACACATAAACATGAGATTTGTCCATAACATAAACTGTTGAAATTTAAACTGTTCTGAGATGAGTCTAGTTCAATCGAGCGATTGAGCCATACGACTGAGTTCAGTCATGTGATTGAGTTCAACCGGGCGATTGAGCATGTGGCTGAGTTCAACCGGGCGATTGAGCATGCAGTTGAGTTCAACCGGGCGATGAAGCATGTGGCTGAGTTCAACCAGGCGATTGAGCATGCTGCTGAGTTCAATCGTGCGATTGAGCTCATCGCCTTGTTCATTCGGTCGATTGAGTCATTTGCCCAGCTCAATCGTGCGATTGAAGTTCATACGGAGTGTCTATTCGCCTAACTCTCTGTTCAACACTCTAACCTTGAATCTAGGTCAAAACTTGATGTTAAACGTCATGTTTAGTCTTGTTAGATTCGCAGGGACCCTAACTATCACTGTATGTTCTTCATTTTAATGATTTTGCACATTTAGGTTCTATTTGAAGGTTTTTTACAGATTTCTTGATTTTAATCAAATTGGGTCTATTAGGGTTTGATTACACCACACATTTGTGCGATTTCATTCACTAAGTACCTGTAGAAGATGAGAGTACATGTTAGTATCACAATCACGGTGCGAAATCAATCAAATTGAATTTTGGCAGAGTAACTTTTCTTTCGTGCGATTTGAGAGCGATTGAGGGGTGATGAGTATGTGTGACCTACTTCTCTCTATTTATAGTAGGTTTACCTTCAATCGTGCGATTGGACCTATTCACACGCTTCATTCATGCGCCTGGGGCTCAGTCATGCGACTGGCTCAGTCGGTCACCTCCATTCGTGAGATTGGTTCATTCTGGTGATCCAATCGCATGGATTGACCCATGATTATGGTCCAATCATACGTTTGGTCCATACATGTGTTCAGTCGTGCGATCGAGCTCATACGTATGATCCAATTATGCGACTGGTCCATACTTATGGTCCGGTCGTGCGAATGACTCATACTTATGAGTTTGACCTTATGACTTTTCAAACACTTAGCCTTTTAACTATAGATAAAACTTTATGAGCGATGATCATCTTAGACTTGATCTTTTTAATGTGAAAACTGTTTGATCACCACAGACGTGATCTTTTTAATTTTAAACCATTTTTGTCATCTCAGACATGACTGATTTTAATTTTGAACATTTTGGTCACCTCAGACGTGACCCTTTTACCTTTAAAACTTTGATCATCTTAGATATGATCCTTTTAACTTTGCAATAATTTGGTCACCTCAGATGTGACCCTTTTAAAGTATGATTCACAGAGTTCATCTTGTTACATAGTCCGTCATGAAAGACAATAACTAGAAATGGAAAACAACTTGAAACTTAAACAAAACAAGACATATTTTTGTGTTTTTTGTTTGAGGTTGGTTGAAAACATTAAATTATCATTTAACCGATTTCTCCCCCTAAGCAAAACGGCGTAAGTTTGATTGATCATCTTTTGAGAGATTCATATGGAATCATACAGGTGTATCATAATCCTTTGGGACTCTTGGATATATCTTTAAATTAATGATCCTTATTACTCTCAGAGTCACAAGCGCTCATAGGAAATCATACTAGGGCTGTAAGAGGCACACAATGATTTTGACTATCGAGAGTTGCAGCCATGATGATTATCAGTATTGTTGTCCACTTAAATCCATACACAGACTTTTGACTCACATTGGTGATTAGATTGTATTATTTCAACAAGCATTTGTGGATCCCATACTTATATGGTAATCAACATTCCTCAGGAGATTTTTGAGATGTCTACGGGTATTGAGACAAAAAGAAACTATTCTAAGAGCTTTCAAAGAGATGCAAAGCCTCAGGTCAGCGCCATCACACAGCAGAGAGGTGCAAACCACAATGAATTCTAGAATATTTAGGTTGTGCTTATCCTCAGGTCAGTGCCATCGCACAGCAGAGGGGCGCACAACCTATCTTCTTGTAAGAGCAATTTTTCCTTGGACACATATCGCACCAACAACATTAGTCATTAGTTTGATTGTGTTTATCATTCTTTTCATGTGCTTTGCTCATTCTTATGGTCGTCCGCACACATTTGTGGCGTTTATTTGCTCATCACCCTTATTGGAAATGCGTTGATTGTGTTAACCAGGGATAAGATGGAAGCCCACAGCCTGTTGAACAATTTAGTTTAAACTGTTTCACCAAAGAAGTCTAGTTGTCTATTATGTTAAATCTACCTGCACATCGTACAATGAACTAGCAACCTCTAGGCCTAATTTCTCTATGCAACCTCAGTAACAAACTAGTGTACTATCATTTTTCCTTTATTTGGCTTAGATTTCTTAGACTTGTAATTTTAATATAACATTATCATCTTTTCAGTCCTTTTAAAGTCCCAAACAATTAGTTCCCTGTGTACTATCATTTTCCATGATTTTGAATCAATCTCACAGTTTTAATTTGATTTCAGCCTATCTGCCCGCCCCCCCACCTTTTTATTTTAAGTAAATAAATACTGAATAAATACTGAACCTAGACTAATCTCCCCCTAAAATTCTAAAACGGAAAATCTTTTTGTGTGTTTTGGATTTTTAAGACACGAAAAATAAAGAAAAATAAAATAAGAATTAGACAGACGGACTACGAACTCGATTCCGCTGGAATCACATCACTTTTCTTTTTCATGCCATTGACCACTAATATATATAAAAACCAAGGTTTATCAAATGCTTTTGTGTAGAGGTCGGCGTGTTGAAAATCCGTATTAATTTTAACGACATCGATTAAATGCTTATCAAAACAGTCACGTATAAAGTGATATTTAATACCGATATGTTTTGTTTTAGGGTGTTGGACCGGATTTTTGGTGACAGCAATAGCAGCAGAATTATCAACAAAAATAGGGGTGTTAGAAAATTATAAACCGTAGTCACGCATTTGCTGTTGAATTCAGATGATTTGTTCACAGCAACTTGCAGCAGCAACGTATTCAGCTTCACATGTTGACAGAGCAATGGAGGTCTGCTTCTTACACTGCCAGGTGACTAACCGTCTACCAAGGAACTGACATCCCGCTGATGTTGACTTGTAGTTCATTTTGCTACCACCATAATCTGAGTCACTATACGCTGAAAGCTCAAAGTCATCATCATGAGGATACCACAACCCTAGTGTTGGAGTACCCTTCAGATAACGAAAAATCCTTTTAACACCAATGAGATGGTTGTCTTTTGGTTTCGCCTGATATCTGGAACAGAGACACGTTGCATACATGATATCAGGACGAGATGCTGTGAGATACATCAGGGATCCAATCATTCCTCTATACATTATAGCATCAACCAGATCACCATTTTCGTCGGGTGCCACGTCATGATTCGTGGCAAGTAGAGTTCCAGCTGCTGAAGCATTCTCCATATCGAACCGACTTAGGATATCTCCTACATACTTGGTCTGATGTAGAAAGATTCCCTTTGGTGTCTGATCCACCTGTAATCCTAGGAAGAATTTCATCTCCCCCATTGCACTCATCTCAAATTCTGCTTTCATGACAGACTCAAATTCTTTACATAACTCTTCGTTTTTTGAACCGAAGATTATGTCATTAACATAAATCTGTACAAGCAGAAAGTTTCCATCCTTTTCTTTGATGAATACTGTACAGTCAATAACTCCTCTGTGAAAATCGTGTTTCACCAGATAAGTTGAGAGTTTCTCATACCATGCTCTCGGGGCTTGATGGAGCCCGTAGAGAGCCTTATCCAGCTTGTAAACACTGTCCCTATAGTAGGGATCCTCATATCCTTTGGGTTGACTGACATACACTGTCTCACGAATTTCCCCATGAAGGAATGCACTCTCACATCTAGTTGATAGACTTTGATCTTCATGTAAGATGCATAGGCTAGGAAGATACGGATTGCTTCCATTCTAGCCACAGGTGCAAACACTTCATTGTAATCGATTCCTTCGACTTGTCTAAAATCTTGAACAACAAGTCGAGCCTTGTTTCGAATTATGACCCCTTGGTCATATTTCTTGCATTTCAAGACCTATTTAGTGCCAATGACCTTAGCACCTTTTGGTCTATCTACCAGTGACCATACGCCTAGCTTCTTAAACTGTAGAAGTTCTTCTTGCATGGCACTGACCCATGCCTTATCATTTAAAGCTTCACTCATATATTTTTGCTCAAATTGAGACACAAAACATTGATATGCACCATCGTGAAGATATCCCTTTTCCATTACTAAGGCATAATCAGCTGAGTATAGCTGATTTCTGGTCTGTACTCCTGATCTAATATCTCCAATGACATTGTCCAAAGGATGATTAACATTTATCCGGGTTCCAGAAGTGGTGGGAACAACTACCTCATTATCCAGATTTGGAATCTCATGTGCTGTTGGAGTATCAGATTCTGACGCTTCGGCAGCTTCTGATTCAGTTGTGGGTGTACTTGAATTAGCAGGAACATGTTCTGCCTGTTCCACATTTTCAGTCTCAACTGCTTCATCATCAGAAGATGAGTCGCTTACATCAAGTGCTCCCCCTAAAGTATTAGAGGAATCATCTAGTTGAATCGATGCTGTTGAGTCTTGTGGTGGTGAGTTGAGAACCTCGTACATCATTTTAGTCGATAACTCATCATCAGTGGGAGAAGATGGTAGATTGAAGGATTTAAAGAATCCATCATAGTCAAAGAAAAATGATGGTCCTTTTCCAGCAGGGGGGTGGTGAATCTTTGAACATCAAAGTTGCACCACACTTCTACCTGACCTGTTGAGTTGTTATAAACTCTCTTGTCGGGTATGCTGTATCCAAGAAATATACCTTCTACTGCCTTCTCACTAAATTTTCCTGTCTGAGTTTTCTTCAGCAGCATGCATGGTGCGCCAAACGGTTCTAGATACTCCAGATTGTGTATACATCGCTGGAGCAGTTCATAACATGTTTTACCATATCGTTTGACCACTAAGACTCGATTGAGCGTGTAACAAGCATTAGCTATTACCTCATTCCAAAATTGAATTGGCAGTTTCGAGTCAGCTAGCATTGTTCTGGCGGTCTCTATCAACCTCTGATTCTTCCTTTCAGCAACGCCATTCATTTGTGGAGTGTAGGCAGAAGTAAATTGATGTACAATTCCTCTTTCTTTACAGTATGTCTCCATCCACTGATTTTTGAACTCAGTGCCATTGTCTGATTGGATCTGTCGTACTTTCAACTTTTAGAGTGATTCCAAGGTAGTAACCAGCTGTTTGAATGAGTCAAAAGTTTCTGATTTGGCTTTCAGAAACATCACCCAAGAGAACCTTGAGTAATCATCTGTTACTACAAAGCAATACCTGTCACCAGCAATGCTCTGTGTACTGACAGGACCAAATAGATCCATGTGTAAAAGCTCAAGTAGAAGATCAATTAAATGAATTTCTTGGACTTGTGAGCTTTCTTGGTATGTTTCCCTTTCTTACACGCCACAAAAAATCAGAAAGTTGGAAGTTTTTGACAGTTACTCCATTTACCAAATCATTCTGTACCAAATGATTCATCTTCCTTGGATTAATGTGTCCCGTTCTCCTATGCCTGGAGATTGACTCTTTCTCAGTTGCCTTCGACAAGAAGCATTGAACCGTGTGATCAGTTGTGGATGCTTTTGATAGATCCAAGACATACAAATCGTTTTATCTTGAAGTTGACATAAGAACTTTATCCTCCT
This sequence comes from Flaveria linearis, assembly GCA_024085815.1. Classification (NCBI taxonomy): domain Eukaryota; kingdom Viridiplantae; phylum Streptophyta; class Magnoliopsida; order Asterales; family Asteraceae; genus Flaveria; species Flaveria linearis. Next base: position 45,317,622 of record CM044014.1, on the reverse strand, counting down.
CAATCATATAGTCCTTTTTTAACATGTAGCACTTCTTGTTGTCGAATACAACCTTAAATCCTCTGTCATAGATCTGGGAAACAGAAAGTAAGTTGTTCTGTAGTTGCTAAACATAGTTGACCTTGTCAAACTTAACTTTCTCATTTCGTACTTTGCCTTGTGCTGTTATGTAACCTCCTTTGTTCCTAGCAAATGAATCATGTCCCCCTTTAATTTGTCTGACATTAAAAAGGAGAGACAAGTTCCCTGGCATATTCCTGGACGCACCACTATCAATAATTCATGTATTTGTGATAGCACTATAGCAGACACCCTACACATTCAAAGAAACTTATCATTTAGATTTGGGACCCAAGCCTTAACTGGCTTGGGTGTCCCGGAGGAATCACACATCATAAACTCAACCCATTTACCTTCAGAAGATGAGGGCATATCTTTCTTCTTAATTTCATCACTATCAGACAAATTACTTGACTTTTCTTTCCATAAGTCAGTTTTGTGTAAGACCTGTTTGTGATAGACAGACGACTGGCTTATTGTTTGAACTTTAGGTTCACTCATACTCTTTGGTGGAGTAGTAGATCTCCTTCGAGTAAAACTTTATTTGGTATCATTAAGTTCAATTTTCTTTTTGTGAGTCTAATAGTATGGACAATTTGAAGAGATATGTCCTCGTTTTCCACAATTGTAGCAAGATCTTACTTCTACAGATTGAGGAAAAATTTATGAGGGTTTGAGTTTTGCACAGGTGTGACTTTTTCTATTTGGGTTTAATAACTTCCTTCTTAGATGTTTCAGTCTGATTAACAAAATTAATTGTTTTAACATTTTGTACATCTTTAACTTGCACTTTATTTGGACTTTGATGAGTAACACGTTTATGGTCAACTGGTTTGATCAGTCTTGAGTCTGAAGTAGACATATGTAATCCTGACCTTACATTAACCCTTTTAATTTCATCATCCAAACAATCAACCGGCATTTTACCATTAGATTTCAAAGCAGTCTCCTTTTGTTTAGTGATCTTTTGTACATGTTTGACTGTGGAATCGGGATCACTAACCAGAGGAGTGGAGACCACATGATCCTTTACTGGGTTGTCATTTACAGGTCTACACTTTGTATTTAAAAGGATTTCATGTGGTGGTACTACTGCTTTGTACCCCAGACCTTCCCCATTGTTTCGTTCTTTCACTATGTTTTGAACTATGTGAGAAGAACTAGCCCAACTATCCATTTTTGTTTTAATGAATTTACCTCGACTTCCAAAACTGCTTTTTCCTTTTTGGTCTCTTCTAAAGAATTTAGATAAAACTTTATATCATTTGATTGATTTAATGCAACAACCTCAGTTTCCCTTAGTTGTTTTCCCTAAAGTTCTATCCTTTCTTTAAAACTGCACTCATTTTGTTTTAGAATATGATTAGCCTCAGTGCATAGTTGTAAATCATTTACTAAGTTATCATTGTGTTCTGATAACCTAGCAAATTTCAAGTCAATGCTTTCTCTAAACTTATCATAGTCATGCAATCATGTTTATCAAATAACTGATCTAGAGAACTTGCCTGTGATGAATCGGTTGAGTTAGTCATCAAAGCAGAACTAGATTCTTTTGCGACAGGAGATTCTGTACTTGTTGCTCTAAGATCTTCTTCAACCAGGTGATTTACCACGTTCGCAGCTTCTTCAACATCTGACATTGCTTGCTAAGCTGCACCCTCACTTTCACTAGCAGACTCATCATCTACTGCTTCAACAAAGGCAATATTTGATTCTCCGGGAGAAACAAACCTGAAGGACCAGTCTTGTCCTTCATCATCTTGAGCTGTAAGAGCCTTTGTATCTTTGCTTGAAGAAGCTGTTCTAGTTTGTTCCTTGTCTTGACGGGTGAAGGTTGAAAATAGGTTTCCATTACCTGTTTTCTTGGGCTTTACACATTCACATTTAAAATGCCCCTTCTCGCCACAGTTGAAGCATGTTACCTTGGTTTTGTCAAAACCAAACGTCATGTCCTTTGTGGCTACTAGGTTGTGTCCCGTCTTCTTGACAAACTTTTTAGCTCTTCTGCCTGCGCTTGCCAAGGCCCACATAATATCCATTCTTTCTAGCTCATTTTCATCAACTTGCTCGTTGTCTTCATCTGCAAGGTGCAATTTCCAATCTTCCCGGCAACTAAACCATCATAGGATTGGATAACCACTGCTAGAAGATCCATGTGCTCCTTTGCAACTTCCACAGTGATATACCGAGATTCTCGGTCTTCAACTTTGTAGAATTGGCTTTATGCACTATATATTGTGTAAGAGATGACCCTGACGTTTCTGGTGCTGAAGCTATGGATGAGGCAGTAGCAGATGAATTGGACACATAAGCTGTTTGTAGAGGTGCTCCTGAAACAGCTGGAGACGAAACTGAGTTGTAGAGTGAAGGATTCTGAACATAGGATCCTTTCTTTGACTTGTACTTCATCCTCACCTCTTCTTCTTAACTTCAAGATGAAGTCATTTATGTCCAACGTTGCTAAAATGTCGTTCTGTCTGAGATTGGACACAAATGAATCCCATTTCTCAGGTAACCCATCAGCAAAACATGAAACTTTATCTTCCAGTGATGTGGTTACACCAAGAGTGTGCAGTTCACTCATGAGATGATAGAACCTCTCAATTATGTCATCCAGGCTCCCATTCCCAATTGATGAGAAATTGTCAAAATTCTTCTTGAGAGCCTTCGCGTTCAGTGCCTTTAATGTTGCATTGCCGTCATACCTCTTTTCCAAGGCCTCCCATAACTTCTTAGACAGCTTATTCTCAGAGAATTGATGAAATATGTCTTTAGGTATTGACTTAGTCAGCAAGGCATAAGCTTTCTTTTCAGCATTATGCAAAGTCTTTTGTGATTCACTCATTCCCCCCAAAGTAAGTTTTACCCCATTAGCACTGACTGGTACCACATAACAAGTCTCAATAGAAGTCCAAAGATTGGGATCAATTCCATTTAAGTAAATCTCAAACCGTTGTTTCCATTGTGAATAATCATCTAACGTGATAAGCTTCGGTGGTTTATTGTGATTTCCTATCTCATTTTCTAGAAGTAGAAAGTTCTAGATGCGTGAGTCCTTCCCAGCAGTAAACGCAGCAAACTGATCTTCCATTAGTATAGGCTTGAGACTTGGAGAACAGAACAATTTCAATCGTACGAATGGACTATACGGATGGTTCACTCGTGCGAATGAAGGGTGCGAATGAATTCAATTGTGCAATTGGATTAAGTCATGCGTATGAGCTAGACGAATGGACTCAAATGACTGGAGCTGTTCAGTCGTGCGAATGAAGAATGCGACTGAGTTCAGTCGTGCGAATGGAGTGTACGAATGAGTTCAATTGTATGAATAAGCTATTCGTGCTACTGAAGGCTGCTGTTTTGGCAAAATCGATGGTTTTGACACTTGGACATAAAAACGCGATTTTTCAAGAACCCAAATCTGTCGTATAGTGAACAATCAAAACTTTAAGGTCAGAAAACTTCGAAAACACCCTTTGACTCAAAAAATAACTCTTTTGAATGAAAAAGTTAAGTTTAACACCAAAAACTAATCGAATCACACGCAAAATCAAGAGCCAAAGCTTTAATACCACTTGTTAGGACCGTGTACGTACGGAATACTAACTGATAATGCGTGAAACCAGATCAAATAGTGCGGAATCCTATTTGATTGGTGATCCAATCAATGAGAACGTAATCCTGATCAATCTAACGATAAAAGAAACATTAAGAATGAGTAGATGAAGATCAGATGCGAACTATGAACTTGGAGTAGGGTTTCTGAACGCTCTGGACGGCTAGGTTATGAGTATGTGTCAAAAAGTCTCGTTTTTACACGAATTAAGTGGTATTTATAGGTTTGGAGTTTTCATTCATGCGACTGAACCATTAGCATGGTTCAGTCGTCCGACTGAATCATGCGATTGGGTCATACGCACGATTGAAAGATCAGTCGTGCGACTGAGTCAATCTTATGTTTCAATCGTACGACTGATCCAGTCTCCAGGTTCAGTCGTACAACTGGTCCATTAGCATGAAGTATTCATGCGTATGGTCCATTAGCATGGTCCATTCGCATGAAGACTTCATACGATTAAGTTTGAACAGCTTCTCAATCATTATTGACTAAAAACTATGCACAATAACCTCAAACCTATATAGTTAGTGCAATATACTTTATTACACAATAAACAATGAAACATGAAACATTATAAGCATCAATTACATATTGTTTTTCATTCAACTCATTCATTACATATATGTAAGACATGACAGACATTACATTAAGCTCCTAAACTAGGTACATATGTATCAACAGTATATATATGTATATAATGTGTGTGTATATATATATGTATATATATATATATGTATATATATGTATATCTATATATGTATATATATGTATAGATATATATGTATATATATGTATAGATATATATGTATATATGTATAGATATATATATATATGTATATGTATACATATATGTATATGTATATGTATATATATGTATATGTATATGTATATATGTCTATATATATATGTATATATATGTGTATATATATGTATATATATGTAAGGCCCCGTTCCCGGGACGCTTGCAGCTGATCGATCATCGTACATAAAACATACATTCTCATTTATATTAAGTAAAATTGTAGCGGAAATATTCAAAAATGACATTTCATTTCATTATAAGGCTTTTGCAAAATAATACGTCGTTAACCAGTTACAAAATACATTGTTGCATTACATCACAAAAGCGTTATATGAATGGATGCCATCCAAAAGAGCTGAGTAGCCGCCCCGTGCCATCCTCAGCAACCATTACCTGCCAACTGGAAACACATAAAAATCAGCGTTGCTGAGTGAGTTCTAGTTTTATAATAAAACATACTTTTCTTTCATTAAAACTGTTCTTTACTTTCATGCGATCATACATCCTACGTACACATAGATAACATCATTATTATCTTCATCATTCATCCTTTAACTTTCGTTCATTCATCGTACATTCTTATCATTCATATTCTTTCATTATTATCTCTTTCCTTTCCATCAACCCATAACCTTACCCTTTTGTTTCCTGGTACTGGACCTAGGCCTATCATAGACCTTCTACAACGGTGCACTGCACCACTGGCCACGGTACCTAAGGTAAAGTTTGGTGTACCATTGCCATGTGCAATACCCTTCTGTTCCTCGTACTGGACCTAGGCCTATCATAGACCTTCTATAACGGTGCACCGCACCTCTAGCTACAGTGCCTAAGGTATGAAACAATGGTTCTATACAAATGGTCAATCACAGTGTCAAGCTTTACCCTCTTCATGGCACACAGCCACGATTACTAAGGTAGAATGACAAGGATCCCGTTTCGAGTCTGTTGCGACAACAGGGTCGCACACCCCATACATTTGCTTGCAAGCCTTTCTTACTTTCATTCCTTCATTAATGCATGCATTCGTTCATCATGTTCCTCTTTCATTATCTTCCACTTTACGTTACCTAATACTTTCGTTTTATTCATTAACATAACACGTAAAGCCACGGGAAAGATAAACATACATCATAATAAGGAACATCAACATACACAGTAGCATCATCATACAGGGCATCATCATACATACATAACATATATCATGCATAAACATGCAACATCATCATGCCCAACATACCATCTAATACCCCAACAGTCATCTCACTTGTACTTACAGAAACTTCCACGTCATAACTTACATCTGCACTTCCCCCGAAAGTCAGAAATTAAACTACGCCTTTCCTCGGGTACACCAGCCCTATTTGGGCGTATGGCACCCTTCAGTCGTAGGGCCTCCCATACGACTTAACATCATGCGAATGGACCAATGCGGATTAACACCCCAATCATGCGAATGGACCTCATGCGGATGAACACCAATGCGGATGAGCACTTATGCAAATGGGCTCTCAGTCGCATGACTCCCCACGTGATTGGCCCACCAATCGTGCGAATGAAACTCAATCGTGCGAATGAATCTCAATCGCACCCCATTCGGCCGTATGGCCTCCAGTCGGTCGCCTAGCCCTAGCTGATGCAGAATGCAGTTCATCCCGAACCCCATCTGCCATTTTCGACCTCCAAGCTCATCCAAACCCATTCTAAGCCCAAATCAACCATTCTAAACCTTAGGAATGCATACCACAACACCATTCAAGCACACACAAGCCCGGAAACAAACTCCAAACACATCACACGTAAACACATTCAAATGGGTCAAACACACACACATAAAACAGGTTTCAGATGTGTTCCAGCCCCAAATCAGTTGAAAACCTATCAAAGATGGGTCCTAGAACTCACACAGACAACACCAAGAAGTAGAGCTTCGATTTGACCCACTACACGATGATTTCCGTGCTCGAATCCACCCGAACCAACCTTTTTCTCCCTTTTCTCCCTCCCTTCTTTCTTTGGCTAAACTTTATGAGTGTGGGGGGTGTGGGCTGCCCTCCCCTCTTAATCCCCCAATCTTCCAAACTTTCTCCCATTTTGGCAAGTTTGGTCCCTCGACTTTGGGCTTTATATCTTTTCTTCCTTTTTCTTTCTTCTTCTTCTTTCTTTGGCTTCAAAAGAAAATAACTGGGTGTTACAAGTCCACCCCCTTATATAGGTTTCGTTCCCGAACCTGTCATTCCTCAAACAAACGTGGGTAATGATGTCTCACTTTTCTTCGGTCTCCCATGTTGACTCGGATCCCTTCTTGTGCTTCCACTGTACACGCACAAGAGGAACCACTTTATTTCTCAGCCTCTTCTCTTTTTGATTGATGATTGCCACTGGTTGCTCCACATAATTGAGCCATTCGTCTACTTCGATATCCTCAAGTGGAACAATCATATCTTCATCTGCCAAGCATTTTCTTAGATGAGATACGTGAAATGTCAGGTGAATTCCACTTAACTCATCTGGTAACTTCAATCTATAGGCCACCTCTCCTACTCGACCAATGATTTGGAAAGGGCCTATGTATTTCGGGCTCAACTTGCCCCGCTTTCGAAAACAAACGATACCCTTCCGAGGTGAGACCTTTAACATAACCCGGTCACCCACCTAGAACTCAATCGGTCTGCGTCGTTTATCAGCATACGAATTCTGTCTATCTTTGGCTGCCTTCATGAAGGCTTTGATCCTTGCAAGCTTCTCAGTCGTAGCCTCGATCACCTCGACGCTCCCTAACTCTTTATGACCAACATCACCCCAACAAACGAGTGTTCTACGTCTCCTACCATATAGCATCTCATAAGGTGGCATACCAATACTGGCATGATAGCTGTTGTTGTATGAGAATTCAGCTAACGGTAAGTGGTCATCCTAACTTCCCCTAAAATCAATCATACATGCCCGAAGCATGTCCTCCAATGTCTGAATGGTCCTTTCTGACTGACCATCAGTATGGGGATGTTAAGCCGTGCTAATATGTAACCTCGTCCCCATGGCGTCGTGGAATTTCTTCCAGAATTTGGATGTAAACCGGGTGTCACGATCTGACACGATAGACACCGGCACACCATGATGAGTTACAATTTCCTTGATGAATAGATCAGCCAACCTCTCAGATGAATATGTCTCGCATATCGGTAGGAAGTGAGCACTCTTCGTCAAGCGGTCATCAATCACCCATATAGCATCATACCCTTTCGGAGTATGCGGCAGCTTCGTAATGAAATCCATGGTGATGTGCTCCTACTTCCATTCAGGTATATCCAAAGGTTAGATCTTCCCATACGGCTTTTGATGCTCGGCCTTCACTTGCAAGCAAGTAAGGCACTTACTCACATACTCCACTACGTCACGCTTTATACCCGGCCACCAATAATCTTTCTTCATGTCTTGGTACATCTTTGTAGCACCGGGATGAATAGAGTATCGAGTCTTATGAGCTTCATCCATAATCTTCACCCGTAGATCCCCAAAACGAGGAATCCACTTTCGTCCAAATCGGGTTCTAACACCAAATGTGTTTTCACCCAACTCCGCGACCAGACCTCTCATTCTTTCAGAGTTAAGATGATCTTCTTTTAATGACTCATCTTGAAACTGTTTGACTTGCTTCATCACATCCGAGGTCATAATCAGCTAGTACGCCTTCACCCGAATCGGCTCGGGTCTTTCCTTTCAGCTAAGGGCATCCGCTACCACGTTGGCTTTGCTCGGATGGTAATGGATCTCACAATCATAATCTTTTATGAGCTCCAACCATCTCCTCTGCCTCATGTTCAAGTCTTTCTGCTTGAAGAAATACTTCAAGCTCTTGTGGTCAGTGAATATGGTAAACTTCGTCCCATACAGGTAGTGCCTCCAATCTTTAACGCAAAGACCACTGCTGCTAGCTCCAAATCAAGAGTAGGATAGTTAACCTCATGAACCTTCAACTGTCAGGATGTGTAGGCTATAACTTTTCCTCTTTGCATTAACACACACCCCAACCTCGAGTAGGAAGCATCAGAATAAACCACCAGGTCTTCACTTCCATCGGGTAATGACAATACAGGAGCTTGAGTCAACCTCGCCTTCAATTCTTCGAACGCCTTCTCTTGAGCTTGACCCCATACAAATTTCACATCTTTCCAGGTCAACTTGGTTAGTGGAGAAGCGATCTTGGAAAAGTATGGGATGAATCTTTTGTAGTAGCCGCGAAACCCAAGAAACTACGGATCTCGGATGGCGTCTTTGGAGACTTCCATTGCATCACCGCTTCCACCTTTACCGGATCCACCATAATCCCCTCCGGGTTCACCATGTGACCCAAGAATTGAACTTCGCGCAACCAGAACGTGCATTTGGAGAACTTGGCGTACAACTTCTCCCTTCTCAATGTCTCCAATACCTCTCAAATATGACCGGCCTGCTCTATCTCGCTCTTCGAATAAATCAGGATATCATCAATAAACAGAATCACTGATTTGTCCAACATCGGCCGACAGAATCGGTTCATCAAGTCCATAAAAGCAGCTGGCGCGTTGGTCAAACCAACAGACATAACGAGGAACTCATAATGACCAAAACGCATGCGAAACCTGTTTTAAGAATATCTTGCTCTTTCACCTTTAGCTGATGGTAGCCAGATCGAAGATCTATCCTTGAAAACCAACTGGCACCTTGAAGCTAATCAAACAAATCATCAATTCTTGGTAACGGATACCGATATTCACCATCAACTTGTTCAGCTCACGGTAGTCTATACACATCCTCATGCTACCGTCTTTCTTCTTTACGAATAAGACCGGAGCACCCCAAGGAGAGATACTCGGTCTAATAAACCCCTTATCAAGCAGTTCTTGCAATTGCTCCATCAACTCTTTCATCTCAGTCGGAGCCAACCGATACGGTGCCTTGGCAACAGGTTGGGCACCTCGTATCAAATCAATCTGAAACTCGATCTCTCGGTCAGGTGGCACTCCGACTCCTGACAAGTCTTGGGAAACACATCTGGAAAGTCACACACGACCGGAACATCGGATAGTTGCGGTGTGGGCGTATCCACATCCTTCACATAAGCCAAGTAGGCGCTACATCCACTCCTCATACACTTTCCCGCCACCGCCATTGAGATTACATTCGGGATCATCATGGCTCGATCCCCATAAACAGTTTCTAACTCCTATCAGGCACTGTCAAACAAATCATCTCTTGCAAACACAATGTTCACCTTGAAGTCTGCCAACCAATCCATCCCAAGAACCAAATCAAAACCACCTAAGGTCGTCACGAACGGGCTAACAGGAAACATACGACCTTCTAGTTCAAAATCATAGTTCTCTATCATCTCAGAAATCCTGGTAGACTTACCTATGGTAGTTTCTACATCAAAGGGCACATCAACACGTCTCCTACTAACCGGCAGCTTAGTACAGAAAGCAGCAGAGATAAATCTTTTACTAGCACCAGAATCGAACAACACAGAAGCTAAAGTTTGGTTCACTAGAAACGTACCGGACACAACATCAGGGTCCATCCTAGCTTCCTCTTGTGTCATGGTGAATGCCCTGGCGCTCGCCCTCGGTCCTTCACTCCCTGTCTTCTTCACCCCGGAACCCTTTGCCCGCGGCTTCTTACAATCCTTACTTATGTGGCCCTCCACGCCACAGTTAAAGCACCGGACCGTACGACATTCCCTGGCTATATGCCCCGCCTTCCCACATTTGAGGCACACGTTCGACCCCAACCTACATTCCCTACTATGCTCTCTCCCACACCTACCGCACTTCTTCATACCCGCACCCAATGTGACCACACGGCGGTCATCCACCCATGCCTTCTTGTTACCCGTCGAGGCATCACCCCGACCGAACCTCTTCCCACTCCAGTTTCAATCACTACCACACGTCATGCTACCCTCAGTCACCACTACCATGGCCCTCTCATCGTACAGTCTCCCGCCAATCCACCGCCGACCTAAACACACTCGGTCGGGCAGCGATCATATGTCTGCGAATATCCGCTGGGAAGCCCTGAATGTACCTCTTAATCTTCCGTGACAGAGGCGTCACCTGATCTGGCACCAGACGTGCCATCTCGTTGAACTTAGTAGTGTATTGCTGATGCGTCATTGTTCCCACCTCCAGCTGCAGGAATTCCCATTCCACCTTGTCCATCTCCCGGTGAGGATAGAACTCCTCGATCAGCAACCTTTTCAGCTCAGACCACTTCATTTTCTCAATTGCCCGACCACCCTCAGCTTGGACTATATTGTCCCACCAACAGAAAGCCGAGTCCACAAACGAGTGGGCAGCAAATTCACCTTTTGGTCCTCCCGGCACTCGCTGATATTCAATACAGCTTCCATCTCTCTCACCCATCGGTGAGCAGCAGCAGTAGTGCCGTTTCCATCAAAAGTAGGGGCTTACATCGTTGAAATGCCCCATAGTTACAGCCTTGTACTGTCTCCGGTATAGGCTCATCTTCTTCCTCTTCTTCATCATCGGAGAGGACTGTTTCAGGCTCGGGTTTCTCCTGTCCTCCCGAGGACCTGTTCCTCTCTTGTCTTTCCCCTTCCCATACTACCTTAATCACTTCGGTCACCACAGACGGTAAGATTGTCTGCATGACGTGATGCACTTCTTCAACCACCGCCTCTTTCACCGAGGCCCTAAAGTTTGCACTCTCATCACCACCCTTCGGATGAGGGGTCTCGGGTTCTTCATGAACCACCATTCCAACTCTGGGTCTTCCCCTCTTGGGTCGCGGCTCAGCACCAAGCCCATCACGACCACCACCACGAGAGGCTTCGAAGATCTACCACTAGCCATTCACATGCACACTAAAAGATTCAAACACCAACATGGTCATTCGAGGGAACAGCTCAGTTTATGTCAAGTATAGTAAGTCCCTAATTATAGTGGCTTGTTGTGATCAGTCACTTACTTTACTCTTCATACCCCGAGCATTACCTGTCCTGACTACATCAGTATCTAAACCTACCAGCAACACATAAACCACATAACATGCGCACGTAATACCGGTTAACATTAAGAAATACCTTATGGCACGCAGCTACACAGACTGGCATCCCTTCCCTTTCCATCCCATTCTCAGTTTAAGTTAAGGTTTATTTTGAAAATTTACCCGTTTCACTTAAACTTTGGCTCTGATCCCAACTTGTAAGGCCCCGTTCCCAGGACGCTTACAGCTGGTCGATCATCTCACATAAAACATACATTCTCATTTATCTTAAGTAAACATTGCTGTGGAAATATTCAAAAATGACATTTCATTTCATTATAAGGCTTTTGCAAAATAATACATCGTTAACCAGTTACAAAATACATTGTTGCATTACATCACAAAAGCATTATATGAATGGATGCCATCCAAAAGAGCTGAGTAGCCGCCCCATGCCATCCTCAGCAACCATTACCTGCCAACTGGAAACACATAAAAGTCAACGTTGCTGAGTGAGTTCTAGTTTTATAATAAAACATGCTTTTCTTTCATTAAAACTGTTCTTTACTTTCATGCGATCATACATCCTACGTACACATAGATAATATCATTATTATCTTCATCATTAATCCTTTAACTTTCGTTCATTCATCATACATTCTTATCATTCATATTCTATCATCATTACATCTTTCCTTTCCATCAACCCATAACCTTATCATTTTGTTTCCTGGTACTGGACCTAGGCCTATCATAGATCTTCAATAAAGGTACACCGCACCTCTGGCCAGAGTACCTAAGGTAATGTTTAGGTGTACCATTGCCATGTGCAATACCCTTCTGTTCCTGGTACTGGACCTAGGCCTATCATAGACCTTCTATAACAATGCACCGCACCTCTGGCCACAGTACCTAAGGTATGCAGCAATGGTTCTATACAAATGGTCAATCACAGTGTCAAGCTTTACCCTCTTCATGGCACACAGCCAAGATTACTGAGGTCGAATGACAAGGATCCTGTTTCGAGTCTATTGCGACAACAGGGTCGCTCACCCCTCACCCCATACATTTGCTTGCAAGCCTTTCTTACTTTCATTCCTTCATTAATGCATGCATTCATTCATCATGTTCCTCTTCATTGTCTTCCACTTTACATTACCTAATACTTTCGTTTCATTTATTAACATAACGCGTAAAGCCACGGGAAAGATAAACATACATCATAATAAGGAACATCAACATACGCAGTACCATCATCATACAGGGCATCATCATACATACATAACATACATCATGCATAAACTGCAACATAATCATACCCATATACCCTCTAAGACCCCCACAGTCATCTCACTTGTACTTACGGAACTTCCACATGAAAACTTAAATCTACACTTTCCGCTGAAAGTCAGAAATTAAACTACGCCTTTCCTCGGGTACACCAGCCCTATTTGGGCGTATGGGCACCCTTCAGTCGCAGGGCCTCTTATGCGACTGAACATCATGCGAATGGACCAATGCGGATGAACAACAATGCGGACGAACACCCCAATCGTGCGAATGTGTTGGATTCTTTATGCCCAAGACACATAGAATATTGATGTGGTTAGTACGTCATGAGCCAAGTCGGGTCATACCCAATAACAAGTTTAGCAAACACCAATTAATATTAATTGATGATATGATCATACAATTAAATATCAACACCAATTTAGAAAATGGGTTTTCTAAATAAATTGTATGTGAGAAAGAACAACTTATAAGGATACTTTGTTCATGGACGTTATTTATAATGTTATTTAAGTTTGTTAAATAACATCAAGTAATAATAGTGTGTTTAAGTTATATATTTAATTGGTTAATTATATAACTAACTATACATCTAATTCACATTAAGTGGGTGTTTTAAAAATAGGGGGAGCCCATTTTAAACACAAGGTGCGGCCACCCCTTTAGGGGTATGTATGGTCATTTTACTACCTTGAAACTACACCCTCTTTAAAACAAAACACACTCTCCAACTATCCTTCTCTCTCATACATGCAAAAGGGGTCACAAGAACAAGTTTTTCTCTCTTTTGGAAGAGGGAGTTCTCGGCAGGAATGGGATTCCAGCAGCATTGTTGATCCGTTTTTGGTGCACAAATCCTAACAGGAAAAGTGTTTGCATCATGCTTGTGGGTATGGAAGCTTGAGGACATCTACGTTGGTGTTTTGGGCATTCAAGAACATCATCATGTTCATCAAAAGGATCGATTTCCAGCAGCTCTACAAAGGTGGTTTGTACATCTTGTTGACGTTGTTATTTGTTCTTGATAGCTAGTCCATTCACATATATTTGATCCTATGGTTTTGGGTTTGTTAAAACAAAGTTATGAACTTTTATTTTTCAGATTATAAACATAACATTAAGGCTTAATCCACTGCGTTTTTCATGTTTAAATGGTTAAACTACTTAGATAAAGGTCCAACAAACCCAACATTGGCATCTAGAGCCGGATATGTGGATGACTAGTTTCATTTGTCCTTGTAAAATTGGTTTTATGGGGCTTTAACAACTTTATAGGGCTGTTTTTGGTGATGGTTATAAATCCCCAACCTTTCAAGGTTATATCTATCATGCTTGTGATTAAACCTTGAAAGAAAGATATCAAGTGGTTGATTATGTTTTTTTGTTTGACAAAAGACCCTCAATTCTTGGTTTATGTTGGATGAAAATTTAGGGTCATATGGGGATTTATTTGGTTCTTGAATGTTGTATATGATGTTTCATATTGGTGCATAACCTAGCCTTGACCTTGTTTTGATTTGGTTTGAATGGATGTTTGTTTTGGTTGATTTCATTCATAAAGGGTTGTAATATTATTCTTTCGTGTTTGTATTTGGGTTTGTAATTTATTTATTCATTTGGTTATGTAATAAATAGAATAGGTGCATTTCCTTTATTCGAAAATTGTATTAGGATATGATTTTGTAAAAGAAGATGCACAAGATGAAGACCCAAAAGGAAGGACACAAAAGACATGGACACTTGAAGCATTTGGATGTGGAATCAAGTGGGAGTTCATGGACACATATGATGTGTCATTGTTAACCCTTAGGAAAGACCTTATGACAACACTTGTAATGGCAAACAAGTGTTGTCAACATAGTGGCTATGGTTATGCACATGTGGTTGTTTGATATATGCTTGTTTGATTATTCGTTTTATGTTGATTGTTTGATATATGGATGTGCTTAACAATCTAAATAAATTATCATAACAAGCTGAATTTTATGGTTCCTAATCTTTAAGTGATTAATAAAAGGTTATTAAAAGGATTAATGATTTTAATAAATGGGTTTTATTAAAAAGAAAATAGGAGAACCATAGGGTACCATGTATTTGAAAGCATACGAATACAAGGTACATAGAGTTTTCATAACTAGAATTAATGGAAACTTAAATCCCTTGGAAACAAGTTTAACACCGTCCTTTTACACGACACTCGAATCACTTGAGAATTACTTATGGAATAAAGGTCACCTAACCACTTTTAGGGGACTTGTGTGTTTGAGGTGGGCTTAACATACTTGTGGGATAAAGGTCACCTAACCACTTGTATGTGTAAACTCACATGTGTGTGTAAGTAGGACGACTTGAATTGGAAACCATGTGCATAGGGTCACCAAAGCATGGCGTACAATGGTGTTGATAGGATTTTACATGCTGACTAAACATAAGATGTTTAACCGGTCCCATAAAGCTAGAAGTTGCAATAGGTTGCAATTATCAAATGTTGACTACCTTGTTAATTTAATAATGGGATAAAGGTCACCTAACCATACTTAAATGTAACATTGGATTCTAGATTTTTTAATTATTAATTGTCTATGAGACGTGTTAAGGGTATTAATAATTAAATGCAATTTTCAGAAATACTAAAATGAACTTTGTAATTTTGTAGTAATGGCCGCAAACAATAATGCTACCACCCCGACCGTCCCTACCCTATCACTGAGAACCATCGTAGAAAGGGATCGTCTTAACCATAATAACTTTATGGACTGGTTTCGAAGCTTGAGAATTGTTCTCAAGCAAGAGAAAAGGACCTATGTCCTTGACGATCCTATTCCTGACCAACCCTACCCCAAGAATGTTGAGGCCTATAATGATTGGCGAAGTATACTAAGGATTCCATGCAGGTATCCTGCCTCATGTTGGGAACTATGATTCCCGAACTCCAAAAGAACTTGGAGCATCATGGGGCATATGACATGATTACCCAATTGAAGGAAATGTTCCTTCAACAAGCTAGGGTAGAGCGCTTCTAAACGGTTCGAGCGCTTCATGCGTGTCACATGGAAGAAACCCAATCGGTATCATCTTATGTACTAAAAATGAAAAGCCACATTGATCGCCTCGAGAGGCTTAACTGTCCTATCTCAAAGAAGTTGACCATGGGATTTGATCCTTAATGGCCTAACTAAAAGGTTTGAGACGTTCATAATGAATTACAATATGAACGGATGGGACAAGGGCATTGGTGAGCGTCATGCAATGCTTAAAACAGCTGAGACGGGGATGGGTAGAAAGGTTCTACCTGTTCTCTAGATCAATAAGGGAGGCAATGGGAAAAGCCATTCCCGATCCCAAGGCAAATGTTGCCAAAGGAGAGGGGCACATCAAAGGCAAGGGGAAAGGGAAGGTTAAAGCGGAACTTCCAAAACCTAAGCTTATGAAGACTAAGGTAACGAAAAACGATCCATGCTTTGAGTGTGGTGAGATAGGACATTGGAAAAGGAATTGTCCAACCTATCTCAAATTGGAAAAGGAATTGTCCAACCTATCTCAAAGAGTTGAGAAACAAGAGGGATGCTGGGCAGACCTCAGATACAACTTTCATGATCCATATTGACTTAAAAGTTATTTCTTCAAACACATGGGTATTGGATACCGGGTGTGGAACTCACATTTGCAATCTGTTGCAGGAGTTCAAAAGAAATAAGCACTTTAAGATGGGAGACACAAGTCTCTACATGGGCAACGGAGCAAAAGTTGATGTCAAAGCCCAAGGAGACTATGTTTTGAAACTTTCAAATGGTTTGGAAGTTGTTCTTAAAAACATTTTGTATGCTCCTAGTTTGACTAGGAACATATTTTCAATTTCCATTTTAAAACAATATGATTATGATTTAAAGTTTGTAAATGATGGTAGTTATGCTTATATAGATGATGTATTTCATTTCAAGGCTATGCCTTTTAATGGTATTAATGAACTGGTTCATGATGATTCATCCTATAATAACACATTATACCAATCAAGCACCAAGAAACTTAAAATGAGTTTAAGTGATTCTTATCTTTGGTATTGTCGTCTTGGTCACATAAACAAGAATCAGATTCAAACACTTCAAAAGAATGGTCTTTTGAAAACAAATGAAAATGGTTCATTTGATAAGTATGAATCTTGTTTACAAGGTAAGATGACCAAGTCGCCCTTTAGTGATATTAATGAGAGGGCAAAAGACTAATTAGGAATCATACATTTGGATGTATGTGATCCTTTTAAGACAATGACAAGGAATGGTGAAAGATACTTCATTACCTTTACCGACGATCATAGTCGCTATGGTTATGTGTACTTGATGGTACATAACATGAAGCTTTTGAAATGTTCAAAAACTTCAAGAATGAAGTAGAAAATCAACTCAATAGAACTATCAAAATTCTTCATTCAGATAGAGGAGGTGAATACCTCAGTGAGGCTTTTCAGGATCATCTAAGAAGTTGTGGGATTGTCTCACAACTTACTCCTCCCGAAACACCACAACATAATGGTATGTCTGAAAGGAGAAACCGAACCCTATTAGATATGGTTCGATCTATGATGGCTATAAGCTCACTACCTCTATCCTTTTGGGGTTTCGCACTACTCTCCACGGCTTGTATTTTGAATATGGCCCCAACCAAGAAAGTGGATTCGAGACCTTTTGAAATATGGCATGGAAGAGTTCCATCGCTATCATATTTAAAAGTATAGGGTTGTGATGCTTATGTTAAGCATAACACCTAAAACAAACTGGAAAGTCGATCCACTAAGTGTATATATGTTGGATATCTAAAAGACTGTATAGGATACTACTTCCTTGATCCAACAGAGCAAAAGGTATTTATTGCTCGAAAGGCAGAGTACTTGGAAGCCAAGTTCCTTATGGAAGGAATGACTTAGAGAACAGTGGAATTTGATAAGTGGAATTCACCCAACCTTCCACATATCTCATCTGAGGAAGTGTTTGGCGGATGAGGATATGATCGTCCCACTGAAGGATATTGAGGTAGACGAACGGCTCAAATATGTGGAGCAACCAGTGGCGATCATCGATCGAAAGGAGAAGAGGATGAGAAATAAAGTGGTTCATCTTGTGCGTGTTCAATGGCAGCACAGGAAGGGATCCGAGTCAACGTGGGACACTGAAGAAGAAATGAGGCAGCATTACCCACGATTGTTCGAGGAAAAACAGGTTTTGGGGACGAAACCTAAATAAGGGGGGTGGACTTGTAACACCCTGAAGTTTGACTTTTTGGAGTGTCATGCGACTGAGTCTTAGTCGCATGGAACTCATACGACTAGGGGACCATCGCATAGAACTCGGACGATTGAAGGTTCAACCGTATGGAACTCATGCGACTGGAGGTCCAGTCGCATGGTGTTCAGACGACTGGGGCCCAGTCGGCTGGAGTTTGGGGCGACTGAGCTGTAGCTATAAAGCAGGGGCAGCATCCCCTCCCCACACTTGCACATTTCAGTCGGGAGAAAGAGCAGAGAGAGAGAACAGAGAAAGAAGAGAAACAAAGAGAGAAAGTGGTGATTCGGGCTCGAAATTTGTCGAGTGGCTAGTCCAAACGAAGCTCTTCATCTTCTCCTTGATTATGTGAGTTCTAGGACCCCTCATTTACTTGTTTTAAATGATTTTGGGCTGGAACACATATAAACCCATTTTTGAAAAAGTGTATGTTTGACCCATTTGGGTGAAATCTTGTGTAGTGTGTTTAAGGTATGATTTAGGACTTGTATATGCTTGTATGATGTCCTAGTATGAATCCCTGAGGTTTGGAAGGGCTAATTTAGGCTTAAAATGAGTTTGGAAGGGTTTGAAGGCCGTAGGTCGCGACTGCAGTTCGTGATGAACTCCAGTCGCTGCCCAGTTAGGGCTAGACGACTGAAGAGCCAGTCGCACGATTGAGGAACGACTGATATTCAGTCGTACGACTGAGGTTCAATTGCACGACTGGAAGCCTAGTCAAGATCTATCATCAATGCTTGGTTTGGAGATACATCTTCTACCAGAAAGCTCCAATCAAAGCCTCCTTCTTCCATAGCAAGTGCAACTTGTTGCTTGGGCTTCTCAGTGTGTAGAGCTCCCTCGATGTAGTTAGGCTTGGGTTATGCTTGGCCACCATTTGTCCTGGGTGCCTTGCACTCCCTAGCAAAATGTCCCATCTGGTTACAATTGTAACACTTCACCTTGCTCTGTCCAGCTTAAACTTTCCACTGGATACGTTGCTAGGAAACTTTCTCCTTGTCCTCTTGTAGAACTTCTTGGCTCTATGAGTGAGAAGAGCTATTTGCTGAACTATCTCCATATACTCCAGATAATCCAGATAGATACAATCCAAGTCTTCAATGGTGAAGAGAAAGTTGCATGTGCTTTCATCATGAGACACAAAGGCTTATGATGAGTTTGTCTCTTGGAATGGGCTTCCTTTGATGTAGCTCTCCCTTGATGTCTCTTGAAAGGTAACGAAAGGTCCCTTTAGTGAGTTGTCAGGGTAAGAGATGAAATGGTGCTATGGTTCTCTACAATCCCTTTCAACCACATGCAGGGTAGAACTCGGTTGAATGCTAGAATTAAAAGATGGATTTTGCATGTGCATCTCCATCTGGTAACCACTGTGTATCCCATACAACTCAGTGAGAGTGAGGGTCTTAAAATTTTCAATTCTCTTAATAACCATACAATAGTATGTCCATTGTCTAGGAAGAGAGGACATAAAATATCTCACGATATCCTTGTTCTCTAGTTTCACTCCAATATCCACTAGAGTATCCACAATCTCAACATACCTGAAGTATTGTTGAGTCATGGTTTCACCTGTTTTGAAGGTGAAGTTTTCAAACTGTTGCTTTAGCATGTCTTTATTGTTTTCTTTGGCTTCAATAGACCTTTCATACATCAGCTTTAATGCATCCCAGAGCTGCTTAGCAGTTTTGCACTTCTTGAAGCCTCTATAGATGGCATTTGGAATAGCAGCTTAGAGGGCAGTCATGGCTTTCTGATCTACATCTATTCTTTTTCAATCTTTTTCAAAGTAGTCAGCCACCTCCTTGTGGGGTTTGTTAGAACATAAAATCATAGTCTAACCTCTTAAACTTTCTGAAAACGCAGTGGAAGTAAAGCATTACAACCATGTTTATAAGCTGAAAAATATGTTCATTAGATGACCATATTGATGTATAAAACAAAACCAAAGAACAAAGGATCATTTATGTGAATTAGCAAGCTATGAACATATATAAACTACATAAAATCACAGCTACATAGAGCTCTGAAACTACCTTACTGCAGCAGCAAGAAATCGACCAAAAGAAGTTGGAATGATGCTGAAAAAGGACAAGACTTGAAGAGTAGAAGTCCTCAAGCTTGTATACCCCAAGCCTCATTGCAAACACACCTTCTTGTTAGGTAGAATACAACAAGAATAGCTCCAAAACCCTCTTGATTCTTGCTGAAAAACCCTTTTTTCAGCTTGTTAAAATTGTGGGTTCTAGAGGGAGGGAAGAGAGAGCTGATTCTTTTGTTAGTTGCATGTGTTGTGTTGATATAATGGAGAGCATCTCTTTTACTAGTTAGTGGAGGGGACAAGACATGCACGTGTGTGTGCTTCTAGGGAATATTGAGTTAGTGGAAACACACATGCATGTGTGTGTTCTAATCAAGAGAATAAAAGCACAAACCACATGCATGGAAGGGGACGGCCAAGAGGGCTGAAATGAAGTGGTTTTATCCTCTTTGATTAATATTTGAGATTTATAAAATAGGTGGTTATATTTTATAAATGTCAAATACTAACACACACATATATTGTCTAGTCTTGTAACTAGTTTATGCAATTATCCATTAATTGTATAAGTAGTATACTCTCATTATTATTTGGTGTTATACAACTAATTTAAATAACACTTCAAATAATATCATTGAACAAAATATCCTAATAAATTGTTCCATCTCATATGCAACTTATTTAGAAAACTCATTTTCTAAATTTGGTGTAAATATTTAATTGCATGATCATATCATTAATTAAATATTAATTGGCGTTTCCTAAGCTTGTTATTGGGTATAACCCGACTTGGATCATAACGTACTAACCACATCAATATTCTAAGTGTCTTGGGCACATAGAATCCTACAATCTCCCACTTACCCAAGATTCATAGAAGATTGATTCAAGCAGTAAATACCGCCTAACAACGGTTTACTACCCTTAATACGCTTGACTTATGGCCATTCAATAACATCATCCCATTCAAGTACCCTACTTAAAATGATTTAGGTGAATCAATCATTTATCCTTTTGTTACAGATGTCATGTTAAATCCAAGAACATAGAATGATCATTCCTTGTTGATTTAACTTAATCAGGCCTTAGACATCTAACTCGCAACGAATAAGAGGAACAAATTCCATCTTGACTACATACGTTTCTCACAAACACCTCGTGTCATACCTGAACATACCCTTATGTACTGTCCACTATTTCAGGACAGTGAAGAATTAACTCAAGGTATAATACTTGGTGAATATCAAAACCAATATGTATCTCAGGTCGGAGGATACCAAATGATATTCGCCTTTACTCAAATTTACTTATGATCAATCGATAAGATTCCATGTAGTAAAATTTGAGATGCGGGTTAGTCCAATATTTGTATCCCACAAATATCTATGATCCTTGGTAGCAACCCATTGCTTTATATTCATCCTTATGAATATCAACCAATCCAAGTTCATAATAATCTTACCCTCACACTTGTTCCCACAAGTATGAACGACTACGGACATTTAGAGTAAATAATTTACTAATGGATTAAACATGCTAAATTAGAACATTAATTGAAAGATTATAACCAAATAATTTTATTCAAATAATAAAAGTTCCACATATCAAATACAAAATTTGATCAAGTCCAATCACTAGAATATCGAAGTCCTAAGGCATAAGTGTGACTTTTATGTAGTTGAATCTCCGCTTATTGTGCCTAATCTTTTGATGTGCACGGGGTTCCTTGATTTGAGCAATCATACCCTCGTTATCACAAAAGATTTCTAAGGGGTCTTAATGGTAGAGACCACCCTTAGATCGGTGATAAACCTTTTATTCATGCAGCTTCCAAAGCTGCTAATGAGGCAGCTATGTATTCTGTTTTTGTAGTGGACAATGTTACCCTATTCATAATGGAGACATACCCCGATTATGATCGAGGATCATCTCGATCAGTTTGGAAACTCACATCCGTGTAACCCTTTACAACGAGTTCCTCTTTCTCAGATCCGTATATTAGAAACATATCCTTAGTCCTCCTAAGGTATTTCAATATACTTTTAACAGCCATCCAATGGCTATTACCTGGATTCTGCTGATATCTTCTTGTCATGCTTAACGCGCATAACACGTCCGGTCTTAGTGCATATCATCGCATATATGATGGATCCTATAGCAGAAGCATATTGGATGTCCTTCATACAATCTTGCTCATCCTTTGAGCTTGGACATTGAGATGCACTCAATATTGTCCCTCTTTGAATAGGTACCATACCTTTCTTAGAGTTTTCCATCTTGAACCTTTTCAAGATTTTATCAATATATGCACTTTGGTTTAGACCTATCAACCGCCTTGATCTATCCTTATAGATCTTTATTCCCAAAATATAGGCAGCTTCACCAAGATCTTTCATGGAAAAACAATTTCCAAGCCAGGTTTTAACACCTTCCATGGTTGGAATGTCTTTTCATATAGTACTATGTCATCAACATACAATACTAAGAATGTGATTACACTCCCACTAGCCTTTTTATACACACAAGCCTTGTCAGCGTTGTTGATGAAACCCAATTTCTTGATCTCTTCATCAAAACGTTGATTCCAACTTCTCGATGCTTGTTTCAATCCATAGATTGATCTTTTTAACTTGCATACCTTGTTAGGATGTTTTGGATTGACAAAACCTTCAGGCTATTCATATAGACATCTTCCTCAAGATATCCATTTAGGAAAGCGGTTTTGAAATCCATTTGCCAAATCTATAATCATAATGAGCAGCTATGGCAAACAATATACTTATAGATTTTAACATCATAACAGGTGAGAAGGTTTCATCATAATCAACCCCTTGAGTTTGAGTGAAACCTTTTGCTACAAGTCTTGCCTTGTAAGTATCCAAATTTCCATGCGTATTTGTTTTCTTCTTGAAAACCCACTTGCATCCAACCGGTTTGGAGTTAAGTGGAGGGTCAACCAATTCCTAAACTTGGTTGTCACACATGGATTGCATCTCTACGTTCATGGCATCCAGCCATTTGTCACAATCCGAATTGGACATTGCATCATGGTATGTAGTTGGCTCATCGGAGTCAACCACATAGCATCCATCCATGAAAAATCCATATATTTCAGGTGGAATGCTAACTCTACCAGATCTGTGAACGTTTTGTGTGTATTGATCAACCTCTTGATCATCATCAACATCCTCTTGTTGACAGCTAGTGTCAACCAAACGTGTATTGGCTTATGGATCTTGATCTTCATCAAACTCCATTGTTCTGTACGTCATTCCTTCCATAAGGAACTTGGCTTCCAAGAACTCTGCCCTTCGAGCAATAAATTCCTTTTGCTCTGTTGGATCAAAGAAGTAGTATCCTATATAATCTTTGGGATATCCAACAAATATACACTTAGTGGATCGACTTTCGGTTTGTTTTGGGTGTTAAGCTTAACATAAGCTTCACTACCCCATACCTTTAAATATGATAGCGATAGAACTCTTTCCATGCCATATTTCAAGGTGTCGAACCCACTTTCTTGGTTTGGGGCCATATTTAAAATACGGGCCGTGGAGAGTAGTGCGAAAACCCAAGATGATAAAGGTGGTAAGCTCATAGCCTTAATGAATTGAACCATATCCAAATAGGGTTCAGTTTCTCCTTTATCAGAATGAAGAACTTATTTAGTTATGTAGAGTTGATTTTCTACTTCATTATTGAAGATTTTGAACATTTCAAAAGCTTCATTCTTATGTGTCATCAAGTGCACACAATAATAGCGACTGTAATCGTCGGTAACAGTAATGAAGTATCTTTTCACCAATCTTTGTCAT
Source organism: Flaveria linearis (assembly GCA_024085815.1). Taxonomy (NCBI): domain Eukaryota; kingdom Viridiplantae; phylum Streptophyta; class Magnoliopsida; order Asterales; family Asteraceae; genus Flaveria; species Flaveria linearis. The sequence goes on along the minus strand of CM044014.1, from coordinate 45,293,735 downwards.
TGTCTTAAAAGGACCACATACATCCAAATGTATCATTCCTAATAAGTCTTTTGGTTAACACTTATCAAATGAAACATTTTCATTTGTTTCCAAAAGACCATTCTTTTGAAGTGTTTGAATCCAATTCTCGTTTATGTGACCAAGATGACAATGTCAATAACTTAAACCGATTTTAAGTTTCTTGGTGCTTAATGTGTATAATGAGTTATTATAGGATGAATTATCATGAACTAATTCATGAATATCATTAAAAGGCATATCCTTAAAATGAAATACATCATCCATAAAACTTAATACCATTATATACAAACTTTAAATCATGACCATATTGTTTTAATAGGAAACATTAATTATGTTCCTAGTCAAACTAGGTGCATACAAAAGGTTTTGAGAACAACTTCCAAACCATTTGTAAGTCTCAAAATAGAGTTTCCCTCTTTGATGTGCACATTTCTTTTGAACCCCTTTGCAACAATTGCAAGTATGAGTCTCACATCCGGTATCCAATACCCATGTGTTTGAAGAAATGACATTTAATAAAATGTGAATCATGAAAAGTGTATTCGAGGTTTTCCTAGCATCCCTCTTATTTTTCAACTCCTTGAGATAGGAGGGACAATTCCCTTTTATTGTCATATCTCTCCATACTCAAAGCATGGATCGTTCTCCTTTACTTTAGGCTCATAAGCTTAGGTTTTTGAGGATTCGCTTTAACCTTTGCTTTGATGTATTCCTTTCTTTTGGCAATAATTGCCTTAGGATCGAGATTGGCCATTGCTTATAGTCTCCCTCATTGATCGAGTGAATAGGTAGAACCTCTCTACCCATCCCTGCCTCGGTTGCTTTGAGCATTGCGTGAATTTCACTGATGCTCTTGTCCCACCCGTTCATATTAAAGTTTATTATGAATGTCTCAAACCTTTAGTTGGGCAATCAAGGATCAAATCCTTGGCCAACTACTTTGAGACAGGACATTTAAGCATCTTGAGGCTATCAATGTGGCTTTTCATCTTAAGAATATATAGGATGATATCAATTGGGTTTCTTCCATGTGACATGCATAAAGTGCTTGAACCATTTCGAAGCAATCTTACTAAAGTTTGAAGGAACATTTCCTTCAACTAGATTATCATGTCATATGCCCTATGATGTTCCAAACCCTTTTGGAGTTCGGGAATCATATTCCCAACATTAGGTAGGAAATTTGCACGGAATTCTTAATGTGCTTAAGCCAATCGTCAAAAGGCCTTAACATCAACAGTGTTGGTTGGTAAGACATGGGATCGTCGAGGACATAGGCCTTTACTCATTTTGATAACGATTCTTAGTGATAGGGTATGGACGGTCGAGGTGGTAGCATTATTGTTTGCTGCCATTCTACAAAATTTACAAAGTTCTTATTAGTATTTCTTAAAATTTTATTTTAATTATTAACACCCTTTATGTCTCATAGACAATTAATAATTAAATCTAGAATCCAATGTTACATTCAAATAATGGTTAGGTGACCTTTATCCCATTATTTAATTTAACAAGGTAGTCAATATTTGACAATTGCAACCTTTTGCAACTTCTAGCCTTTATGGGATCGGTTAAACATCTTATGTTTGGTTGGCATGTTTAATCCCATCAACACCATTGTACGCCATGCTTCGGTGACCCTATGCACATGGTTTCCAATTCAAGTCGTCCTACTTACACACACGTGTGAGTTTTCACATACAAGCGGTTAGGTGACCTTTATCCCACAAGTATGTTAGACTCACCTCAAACACACAAGTTCCCTATAAGTGGTTAGGTGACCTTTATCCCACAAATAGTTCTCAAGTGATTCGAGTGTCGTGTAAAAGGATGGTGTTAAACTTCTTTCAAAAGGGATTTTTGGTTTTCATTAATTCTAGTTTTGAAAACTCTATATATACCTTGTATTTGCATGCTTTCAAATGCATGGTATCCTATGGTTTATTTTTAATAAAACCTCTTTTATTAAATCATTAATCCTTTTAATGACCTTTTATTAACCACTTAATGATTAGAAACCATAAATTTTCAGCTTGTTAAGTTTGCTAATGATTTTGCTATGCATATCCAAATATCAAACAACAATCATACAACAAACAACCAAACAAGCATAATATTAACAACCACAATGTGCATAACCATAGCTTCTATTGTGACCACACTTGTTTGCCATCACAAGTGTGGTCATTTGGTCTTTCCTAAGGGTTGAATATAACACAAAATAGAGGTCTTCATAGACTCCCACTTGAACTTGCATCCATATGCTTCAAGTCCTTTTTTTGTGTCTTTGATGTCCATCTTTGGGTCTTCATCTTGTGCATCTTCCTTTTACAAAAATTATATCCTAATACATTTTTCTAATAAAAGAAATGCACCTGATCTATTTATTACATAACCAAATGAATAAATAATTACAACCCAAATAATAAACACAAATATTACAACCCAATTGAATGAATTAAAACAACCATTCCAATCATCCAAATAACATAAGGCCTAAGCTAGGTTATGCACTAATATATGACCAATCATAACATTATTCAGTAAAAAAAATAAACCCCATCAAACCCTAAATTTTTAGCCAACATAAACTGAAAATTTGGGTTTGTTTGTCAAAACAAACAACATCCAAATATATCAACCAATTGACATTCCTATCTTTCAAAGTTTAATCATAAGCATGAAGATATAACTTTGAAAGACTTGGGGTTTATTAAATCAACCAAAATCAGCCCCTAATAAGTTGATTAACATCCTTTAAAACAATTTTTAAAGGATAAGAACAAGCAAGCTATCCACATAACCGGCTCTTGATGCCATTGTTGGGTTTGTTAGAACCTAAAATCATAGTTTAACCTCTTAAACTTTCTGAAAACGCAGCGGAAGTAAAGCATTATAACCATGTTTATAAGCTGAAAAATATGTTCATTAGATGACCATATTGATGTATAAAACAAATCCAAAGAACAAAGGATCATTTATGTGAATTAGCAATCTATGAATATATGTAAAACTACATAAAATCACAGCTACATGGAGCTGTGAAACTACCTTACTGCAGCAGCAAGAAATCGACCAAAAGAAGTTGGAATGATGCTGAAAAAGGCCAAGACTTTAAAAGTAGAAGTGCTCAAGCTTGTATACCCCAAGCCTCATTGCAAACACACCTTCTTGTTAGGTAGAATACACCAAGAACAACTCCAAAACCCTCTTGATTCTTGCTGAAAAACCCTCTTTTCAGCTTGTTAAAACCGTGGGTTCTAGAGGGGGAGAAGAGAGAGCTGATTCTTTGTTAGTTGCATGTGTTGTGTTGATATAATGGAGAGCATCTCTTTTACTAGTTAGTGGAGGGGACAAGACATGCATGTGCGTGTGCTTCAAGGGAATATTGAGTTAGTGGAAACACACATGCATGTGTGTGTTCTAATCAAGAGAATAAAAGCACAAACCACATGCATGGAAGGGGACGGCCAAGAGGGCTGAATTGAAGTGGTTTTATCCTCTTTGATTAATATTTGAGATTTATAAAATAGGTGGTTATATTTTATAAATGTCAAATACTAATACACACATATATTGTCTAGTCTTGTAACTAGTTTATGCAATTAACCATTTAATTGTATAAGTAGTATACTCTCATTATTATTGGTGTTATACAACTAATTTAAATAGCACTTCAAATAATATCATTGAACAAAATATCCTAATAAATTGTTCCATCTCATATGCAACTTATTTAGAAAACCCATTTTCTAAATTTGGTGTAAATATTTAATTGCATGATCATATCATCAATTAAATATTAATTGGTGTTTGCTAAGCTTGTTATTGGGTATAACCCGACTTGGATCATAACGTACTAACCACATCAATATTCTAAGTGTCTTGGGCACATAGAATCCTACACTCCTTTGGAATCATGCCACCTCCAGCAACAACTGAAGAGGTGCATGGAATGTAAGGTCATGTGGTAATAGATTCCCACATGTTGCTATCTTGTGACTTGATAAAGCCTTTCATTATTAAACACCAAGTATCAAAATCATCAGGAGTGATTAGTGGGGACTTTACCATGGTACCGGTTTTGCATATGAGACTTTGATGCTGCCATTTAATATGTTAAGTGTTGTGTGAGAACTAAGGAGATTTAAGATGGTGAGATGTTACAATCAAGAGCCTGGAATGCTTTGATACTAAGTCTAGGATCGATTAAGGGATGGTCAATACAATCAGTCCATCAATGAGGAGAGTGTTAGAACACTTAACGGTTTAAATATAGAACCGGGCTTAAGAACAAGATGCAAAGAACAGATGTCATAATGAGATAGAACACAAGAACAATATATGGTTTTCAAGAATGTTGTATATTAATCTCAAGTTCTCTTACAAGAGTTATAATGCATAAGTTAAATAAGTTACAAGATGTTGATACATTGTTCCTAGTTTATGTACTTCAATGTAAATGTCTTTCATTTCTTACACATAAGTAATATAATGTTGAATGGAATATGATATGCTTTTGATGTTTAATTGTCTTTGTTATATCATATTCTTATGGTATTGGTATACTCATATGTATGACAATTATATATAGGTTTGAGGTTGTTGTACATAGTTCTGAGTCAATAATGATTCAGAAATTTGTTCAACTTAGTCATGTGGTCATGCTAATGGACCATACTTATGGACCACATGCACGAATGAACCATACTTATGGACCAGTCGCACAACTGAACCAGGAGACTGGATCAGTCATATGACTGAGACATAAGATTGACATAGTCGTATGACTGAACCTTCAGTGGTGCGTATGAGTCAAACGCATGAGTCAGTCGCACGACTGAACCACGCACGACTGAACCATGCTAATGGTTCAGTCGTACGAATGGATACTGAAAACCTATAAATACCATATAATTCGTGGAAAAATAAAACTTCAAATACTATCATTCCCTAGCCGTCCAGAGCGTCAAAGTTTGTCCATCCATGTTCATAGTTCGTTCCTGATCGATTCCAACTCGTTCCTAACGTTTGCTTAATCGTTAGGTCGATCAGGTTGTTTGTTCTCATTAATTGGATCGCCAATCAAATAGAATACCACGCTATTGATCTGGTCTCACCTAGAATCCGTTAGTACTCCATACAAAAACGGTCCTAACAAGTGGTATCAGAGCTTAGGCTCGTGATTTTGCGCAGATTCGATTGGTTGTGGTGTTAAAATCAACGTTTTTACTCAATAGATTCACTTTTTTTGCTTCAAAACATGTTTTTAACGAGTGCTTGTGTTAAAGTTTTGACTTTTCATCATATGGCATATTAGGGTTCTTGAAAATTTTGTATTTTGGGTCAAGGCGTTCAAATTGACCTTTTCCAGCAACAGCATCCTCAGTCGCACGATTAGCTCAATCGTACGACTGAATTCTATTCGCATAGTTCAATCACATGACTGGACTCATTCGTATAGTTCATTTGCACGGTTAAGCTATTCCAGTCAGTTGACCTCAATCGTCCACTTCATTTGCATGACTGAATCCAATCGCACGATTGAATTCATTAGTATCCTTCAATCGCATGATTGACCCAGTCATCTTGCTCAATCGCATAAGTGAATCTGTCATGTCTTAAGTTTGTCAAGTTCTAAGCAATGGAAGAGCAGTTTGCTGTGTTCACTGTCGGAAAAGACTCTCGTGTCCAGAATCTTCTTCTTCTGGAAAATGAGATAGGGAATCATAACAAACTGCCGAAGTTATTGATGTTGGATGAGTATCCTCAGTGGAAACAATGGTTTGAGATCTACTTAAATGTTGTTGACCCAAATCTTTGGACATCTATAGAGACTGGTTATACTGTACCAGTCAGTGCTAATGGGGTGAAGTTGACTTTGGGGGTGTGAATGAAGCTCAGAAAGTTCTACATAACACTAAAAAGAAATCATATGCACTATTGACTCAATCGATACCTAAAGACATATTCCATCAATTCTCTGAAAAAAAAGCAGTCGAAGAAGCTGTGGGAGGCGTTAGAAAAGAGATATGATGCCAATGCAACCTTGAAGGCGCTGAAGGCTAAAGCTCTCAAAAAGGAATTCGATAATTTCTCACCAATAGGAAATGAGAGCTTAGATGATATCATTGATCGGTTCTATCATTTGATGAGTGAACTGGATACTCATGTGTGACCACATCTATGGAAGACAAAGTTTCTAGTTTTGCTGATGGTCTGCTAGACAAATGGGATCCGTTTATGTCTAATCTGAGACAAAATGACACTCTTGCTACATTATACATAAATGATTTCTTTTGAAGTTAAGGGAGGAAGAACTACGGCTGAATACAAGTCTAAGAAAGGATCCTACGTACAAAATCCTTCTTTTATAATTTTGTTCCTACTCCAGCATTATCAGGGGCACCACTACAAACGACGTTTGTATCAAATTCATCTGCTCCTTCCCAAAGCAGTTCCTCGCGAAGCGAAGCGTCAGGTTCATCTGAAACCCATATATTGTCCCTGATTCCAACCCTACCAAGCTGAAGACGAGGATCTCGGAAATGTCACTGTGAAAGTTTCCAAAGACCACATGGATCTTCTAGCAGCAGTTGTTCAGTCTTATGATGGGTTAGTCGCTGGTAAGATTGGAAACTGTCATCTAGCCGATGAAGATTATGAGCAGGTAGATGAAACTGAGCTGGAAAGAATGGATATCATGTGGGCCTTAGCCAGTGCTGTTAGAAGGGCTAAGAAGTTTGTGAAGAAGACGGAGCAGAACTTGGTTGTTACACAAGACACTACATTTGGCTTTTATAAAACCAAGGTCACGTGCTTCAACTGTGGTGAAAAGGGGCACTTTAAATGTGAATGTGTAAAGCCGAAGAAGAAAGGTAATGGAAACCCTTTTCCTTCATTCAACCGTCAGGACAAAGAGAAGATTGGGGCATCATCAAGCAAAGAGTCAAAAGCTATGGTAGCTCAAGGTGATGAAGGACAAGACTGATCCTTCCAATTTGTATTTGAGGGAGAGTCAAATGTAGCACAGGTTGATGATTTGGATGATGGATCTGCAAGCGAGGGAGACATCATAGCTGAGCATGCACGTTCAGATATTGAAGAAGCTATGGATGTTGTAGGTCATCTTGTTGAGGAAGAGTTGAATGCTGCAAACTCAGAATCTCCAGTTATTGAAGAGCCTGATTCTGATTTTATGGCCAATTCGTCCAGTTCCGCACAGGTATACTCTAAACATGAATTATTTGATAAACATGCTTGTGCTGATTGTGATAAATTTAGAGAACGCATTGACTTAAAATTTGCTAGGTTATTAGAACACAATGATAATCTGGCAAATGACTTAAAACTGTGCATTGAAGCAAATCGTGTTTTAAAACAAAATGAGTGCAGTTTTAAAGAGAAGATTGAACTTCTAGGGAAAAAACTAAGGGAAACGAGGTTGTTGCCCTAAATCAATCAAATGACATAAAGTTCTATCTAACAACTTTAGAGGAAACTAAAAAGGAAAAAGCAGTGTTGCAAGTCGAAGTTGAATTTTTAAAACAAAAACTGCATAGTGTAGCAAGCTCCTCTCACATAGTTCAGAACTTAGTGAAAGAATGTAACGGTAGGGAAGGTCTAGGATATAAAGTAGTACCACCACCATATGCAATCCTTTTAAATACTAAATGTAAACCAATAAATAATAACCCGGTTAAGGATCATGTGGTGACTAATCCCCTGGTCAGTGATCCAGAGTCCACGGGTAAAACTATGCAGTTTGTCACTGAATAGAAGGCTACTACTTCAGAATTGAAAGATAAGATGCTTAAAGAGGATTTGTGCATTAAAGTTGAAAAGGATAATGTTGGGTCGGGTTCACAAACATCTACGTCAGAACCTAAAAATTCTAAACCAACAAACCCTAAACGTGTAAATCATCAAAATCCTGATAAAAAGAAAGAAAAATATGTTCAAAATGTCAAAACAATTAAGTTTGTTAAAGAAGGTGAAACATCTAAGAAGGATAAGAAACAGTCCGGCTCTCGATCATACTCAACCCCTCACAGAAGATCTCCGCCACCTATCAAAGGATATCCTTCTATAATTGTGGAAAACGAGGACATATTTCTCCAAATTTTCCTCATTATTAGACACCTAAAAGAAAAATTGAACTTTTTGATGAAAAACCAAGATTATTCAAAAATAGATCAAATACTCCTCCAAGATACCAAAGTCAACACAGATAAGCTCAAAGAAAAGCTATCATGCCTAAGGTTAAACCTAGGACTATTAGTGAACCAAAAGTTCATACCATAAGCTAGTCATCTGTTTACCATAAACAGGCCTTGCACAAAACTGGTTTATGGAAAGAAAAATCAAGTAACATGTCTGACAGTGAGGACAAGAAGAAGAAAGATGTATCCTCATCCTCTAAAGGTCAGTGGGTTGAGTTCATGATGTGTGATAGCTCTAGAAAACCCAAGCCAGTATAGGCTTGGGTCCCCAACATGAACTAATCATTTCAATTCTTTGTGCAGGTTGTCTGCTACAGCGCTATCACTAATACCTGGATTATTGATAGTGGGGCTTCCAGGCACATGAAAGGGAATTCGTCACTATTTTCAACATCAAGCAAATTAAAGGGGACATTATCATTCGCTGGAAACAAAGGAGGTTATATCACTGCTCAAGGCGAAGTGGGAAACGAGAAGGTAAAGTTCGACAAGGTAAACTACGTTCAGCAATTACAAAACAAGTTGCTTTCTATCTCCCAAATTTGTGATAAGGGCTTTAAGGTTGTGTTTGACAATAAGTGTTACATACTTAAGAAGGAGTATGTTATCCCGGAGGAGCAAGTTCTAATGTCAGCTTCATGATATAACGATCTGTATGTCTTGGACCTTTCAAAATCCTCCACTACTGAGTCTACTACTCAGTGCTTCTTGTCAAAAGCAACTGAAAGGGATTTAGTATCCTGGCACAGGAGAATGGGACACATCAATCCTAGGAAGATGAACCATCTTGTTCAGAATGATCTGGTGGACGGAGTCACTGTCAAGAACTTCTAGCTTCCAGACTTCTGCATAGCATGCAAGAAAGGCAAACAGACAAAGAAGTCTCACAAATCAAAGAAAGTTCATTTTATCAAGATTTCTCTTGAGCTTCTACATATGGATCTGTTTGGCCCTATCAGTACAAAGAGCTTCGCTAGTGATTGGTACTCCTTTGTGGTGACTGATGATTACTCAAGATTCTCTTAGGTGATGTTCCTGAAAGCGAAGTCAGAGACATTTGAATCATTCAAACATCTAGTTACCACATTGGAGTCACTCTACAAGCTGAAAGTAAGGAAAATACATTTAGGCAATAGGACAGAATTCAAGAATCAGTAGATTTCCGCATTCAGTCGAGAGAAAGGGATTGTTCATCAATTCTCTTTTGCTACACTCCATGGTGTTGCTGAACGGAAGAATATGAGCCTGATAGAACCAATAAGGACAATGCTAGCTGACTCCAAACTACCGGTTCAATTCTGGAACGAGGCAGTGGCTAATGCGTGTTATACTCTGAATCGAGTCTTAGTGGTAAAACGTCATGGAAAAACTTGTTATGAGTTGCTCCAGTAACGTAAACCCAACTTGGAGTATCTGGAACCATTTGGCGCACCCTGCATGCTATTAAAGAAAAGTCAGACTGGGAAGTTCTGCGAGAAGCCAGAAGAAGGTATCTTTCTGGGCTACAGTATACCAGACAAAAGGTTTTATAATAACTCAACTGGTTAGGTAGAAGTTTGGTGCAACATTGATGTATAAAGATACACCCCCCCCCCTGCGTGGGAAAATAACCTTCCTTTTTCTTCGACTATGATGATTTTTAAATCCTTCAATCTACCTTCTTCCCATTCTGATGATGTGTTGGCCACTCAAATGATGTACGATGTTCTGAACACTCCTACTCAAGACTCGACTTCCTCGGCTCCATCAGAAGGTACGACTAGCTCTTCAGGGGGAGAACTAGAGATAAGTGATTCCTCTGATGATAAAGAAGTTGAACCTCAAAATGTGAACAAGGAGGAACCTGTTCCCACTTCTGAAAGTACACCTGTAGCTGATCATGAAGAAACTGGAACTTCTGAACCCAGTCCTTCAACAGCCACAGAAACAGAACCTGTAATTCAAACCTGGATGATGAAGTAGCAGTTCTCACAACTCCCGGAACTAGGATTAACAGACAACATCATCGTGGATATTCTCTTGGGAGTTCAGACAAGAAATTAGTTGTACTCAGCTGATTATGTTGCGCTCATGGAAAAGGGGTACATACATGATGGGGCATATCGATGTTTTGTGTCTCAAGTTGATCCCAAGTATGTAAGTGAGGCCTTAAAGGATGAGGCATGGGTAGCTGCCATGCAAGAAGAACTCCTACAGTGAAAGAAGTTAGGTGTCTGGACACTTGTCAACAGACCAAAATGTGCAAAAGTGATTGGCACTAAGTGGGTTCTTAGGTATAAGAAGGATGACCAAGGGGTCATAATCGGAAACAAGGCTTGGCTGGTTATTCAAGGGTTTAGGCAAGTGGAAGGAGTTGTCTACGATGAAGTGTTTGCACCAGTGGCCAGGATGGAAGCAATTAGAATCTTCCTAGCCTATGCATCCTTTATGCAGATCAAATTTTATCAATTGGATGTGAAGAGTGCATTTCTTCATGGTGAGATTCGTGAAACATTGTACATCAGTCAACCCGAAGGATTCGAGGATCCTTACCATCGGGATAGAGTTTATAAACTAGACAAGGCTTGGTACGGGCTCCATCAAGCCCCTCGAGCCTAGTATGAGAAACTCTCTACTCATCTGCTGAAACATGGATTTCGCAGAGGTGTAATTGACTGCACGTTGTTCATAACAGAAAAAGATGGTGATTTACTACTGGTACAGATATACGTGAATGACATAATCTTCGGTTCCAAAAATGAAGCATTATGTAAAGAATTCGAATCCATGATGAAAACTGAGTTTGAAATGAGTGCCATGGGAGAGATGAAGTTCTTTCTTAGTTTATAGGTAGATCCGACACCAAATGGAATCTTCCTGCATCAGACCAAATATGTTTGAGATATCCTTAGTCGGTTCGACATAGAGAATGCCACTATGTATCGAGGAATGATCGGATCTCTCATGTACCTCACAGCTTCTCGTCCTGATATTATGTATGCCACATGTCTCTGTTCTAGATATCAGGCAAAACCAAATGTAAATCATTTGATTGGGGTAAAAAGGATCTTTCATTATCGGAAGGGTACTCCAATGCTTGGGTTGTGGTATCCTCATGATGATGACTTGGAGCTAATTGCGTATAGTGACTCAGATTATGGTGGTTGCAAGATGAATTACAAGTCAACATCTGCGGGATGTCAGTTCTTTAGAAGACGATTAGTCACCTGGCAGTGTAAGAAGAAGACGTCTGTTGCTCTGTCAACATGTGAAGCTGAATACGTTGCAGCGGCAAGCTGCTGTTCACAAATTATCTGGATTCAACAGCAAATGCAAGACTATGGTCTGAAATTCTCTAACACCCCTATATTTGTTGATAATTCTGCTGCTATTGCTGTCACCAAAAATCTGGTCCAACACCCCAAAACTAAACACATCGGAATTAAATATCACTTTATATGTGACTGTTTTGAAAAACAATTAATCGATGTTGTTAAAATTAACATGGATTTCCAACGCGCCGATCTCTACCAAAAGCTTTTGATACACCTCGATTTCATTATCTATTAGAGGTCAATGGCGTTCAAAAGAAAGATGATGTGATTCCAGACGAATCAAGTTCATAGTCCGCCTTTATGTTTTACTTTTAATTTTATTTTTCTTTATTTTTTTCTGTCTTTAAAAATTCAAAAACACAAAAAGATTTCGGTTTTAGAATTTTAGGGGGTGAATAGTTTTAGTTTTAGTAGTTAGTATTTAATTACTTAAAAAAACGGGGCAGGCAGATAAGCTGAAAAGCAAAGACATCAAATCGGTGAAATTGATTCAAGATAATGGAAAATGATAGTACACAGGCATCAAATTGTTTGGGACACCAAAAGAATTTAAATGTTCTAAAATGTTATATTCAAAGTTACAGAAAATTATAAGTCTGAGAAGTCAAATGTCTAAAAATGATCGTAAGCTAGTCTGCTACTGTGGTTACATAGAGAAAGTAGATCTAGGGGCTGCTAGTCCTTATATGACGTGTCGGTAGATTCAACATAATAGACTAGTAGACTTCAGTGGAGAACAAATTAAAAACTAAATCATTCAATAGGCTGTGGGCGTCCATCTCATCCCTAGTTAACACAATCAACTTATTTCCAATAAGGGGTGAAGAGCCAAATGAACGCCACAAACGTGTGCGGATGACCATAAAAAGGAGCAAAATGCATGAAAAATGTGAAACGCGATCAATCTAATGAAAAATGTTGTTGGTGCGTTATATGTAAAATAAAATTTCTCTAACAAGAAGATAGGTTGTGTGCCTCTTTGTTGTACGATGGCACTGACCTGAGGATAAGCACAATCTAAATATTCTAGAATTCATTGTTGTTTGCGCCTCTCTACTGTGCGATGGCTGTGACCTGAGGCTTGGCATCTCTTTGAAAGCTCTTAAAATAGTTTCTTCTTGTTAAAACCTATAGACCGCTCAAAATTCTCCTGAGGAAAGTTGATTACCATATAGTGTGCATCCACAAATGCTTGTTGAAATAATAAACCTAAATAGTCACCAATGGATGTCAAAAATCTGTGTATGGATTTAGGTGGACAAATATACTGACAATCATCGTGGCTGCATTCCCCGATGGTCAAAATCAATGTGTACTAATTAACAGCTCTAGCATGATTTCCTATTAGTGCTCCTGACTCTTAGATGAATAAAACTCTGTAATTGGTAAATATAACGTTATCTTTATCTACCTAAATATAAAAGGTCCCGAATGATTATGTTTATGCCTGTATGATTCCATAAGAATCTTTCTAGATAAGATGAAAATGCTTGAAGCTGTTCTGCTCAGGGGGAGAAATCACTTAAGGAATGTCAAAATCTTTTCAACCCACCTCAAATGAAAAATACCAAAAGATTGTCTTAGTTTTGTTTGTTTAAATTTATCTTAGTTTTAGTTATGTTTGTATCGAGTCGATGTCGGACTATGTAACAAGAGGAAATCTGTGAATGTCACAAATTGAACCTAATGTTATCTGATAAAAGCTTGTTTCTAAAATGTTAAAGGATCACGTCTGAGGTGATCAAATGGTTTTCAAGTAAAAGGATCATGTCTAAGGCGATCAAACAGTTTTGATTAAAGGATCACGTTTGAGGTGATCAAAATTTTCAGTTAAAAGGATCACGTCTGAGGAGATCAAATGGTTTTCAAGTAAAAGGATCACGTCTGAGGTGATTAAATAGTTTTGATTAAAGGATCATGTCTGAGGTGATCAAAGTTTTCAGTTAAAAGGATCATGTCTGAGATGATAAATGGTCATAATGTCATATATCAAATTCAAGTTTTTGAAAGGTTGGGAAAACTGAAGTCAAACTCATAAGTATGAGCCAATCACATGATTGGATCATAAGTATGGACCAATCGCACGATTGGACCATAAGTATGAAGCAATCGCAAGAATGGACCATGAGTATGAGCCAATCACATGATTGGACCATGAGATGGGTCAAGTATACGATTGGATCACAAGTATGAACCATCGTATGACTGGCTGAAGAAGTCTAAGTCAGTCATACGACTGAACCTCAGTCACACGAATGAATCATGCATATGGGTCCAGTCGCACGACTGAAACACAAATCAGTATAAAAAGGGGCTCAGTCGGTCGTAAGCCTACATTTGATTTCAAAAAGCTCTCATGAATCACCACTACCATACCATCCACCATACATATATCCACATCCATAACACCCACCATGCCCAAAACAGTTCCACCACAATCCATTCCCACTCCTACTCCCATCTACCCCACATCTACCACTACACCTACTACACCACAAGCTGGCACATCTTTACAGTTCCCTCCTCCACAGAGCTCTACTCTACCCACGGTTTGGGTTAGAGGAATAGTTGGCCAGCCTAAACCGATTTATGCTGAAGCTGTTGGCAACCGATGATATGAGGGCCAACTAGCTAAACCAATTGATGGCAGGTAATGTAGCACAAGGCAAGCAGATAGCCAAACTTACTGAGAAGAACGAAGCTCACGAGAGAGCTTTAGTTCGAGCTCACAGTGCCCTGCAAGCTCAAAATGAGCTAGTCCTTGCATCTGCCAAACGGATTGATGAGTTGGAGAAGCAGAATAAGAAGATGATGTTGAGGCTGAAGGGTACGAAGAGTGAGCCTCTAAAGATAAAGGGTGATGGAGATGATGATGGAGATGATGATGATGATGATTCCAGTGATGATGAATCAAATGTAGAAGGAGATGAGGAGGAAGCTGGAGGGAGTGGAAAGGATAAGAGGGGTGATGATGAAGAGGATGATATCAAGTAGGTGATGCAACTGCATCAGCCTCGACTCCATCAACAAGGGAGATGCACACCAAAAGAACCAAGACCAAGGAGCCTCTTCCTCAGCTCCTCAAGCTGAAGAGACACACGATCAAGGGAAAAGTAATGATTAATCATTTATGTATTTGAAACTTTTGTACTGAAATGTTATTTTACGTTAATGTAATTTATGATTATTTTATGTTTAAAGTCTTGATAAATTAGTAATATATACATTGTTATTTGTGTAATCGAACAGATACAACTCACAGACCGATGATTATGATATTGCTTCCCTTCAGCAAATCAAGACTCAACTAACTATGATTCTTGATTTGCAAGGGATAGTAAGACGGTCTGTGAGTTACACTCCAGAGGAGGGAGAAATCATCCACAACTTGACTAACGAGCAGATCGCCGATATGTTCAGACTAAATCCAGATGAGCTTGTCAAATATGCTCCAGAAGTCGACATTGTTAGTGATGAAGAGCTACAGGGTATGGATGAGATTGAGATCGAAGATGTCACATCAGAGTATTATCCAGAGTACACTGACCCTGAGGGTAATGTTATCCCCGACTTGGGTGAAACATTTGGCAGTGATGCTTTCGGTACACGAGATGAGAACGAGAAAGAAAAAGATGTAGGTAAAGCCCAAGCCACAGATGCTGATGTTGATTTAAAGAAGGCTGAATGGGCGGCTTGTTTGTCAGAGATGAAGGCACAACGTCAACCTACAAAGCCAAACGCCTACACCAAATTGTACAAGGTTAGAGACATCAGAAGGTGTCAAACAAGATCATCAGTTAGGCCTATTTTGAGGATCTGGAGGTCTACGCTGTGAAGCGAGAGAAGGGATTGAGTACTTCATATTTCCACATGATTTGAAAACTCTTCCTGGTTTTGAGCTAAACAGGTTGCCCTATTTAGACTTTTTGTATGCCAACCCGAGGAAGATGTTGGGCTGGTTTGAGATGGCACTGAATAGAGAATCCACACTAGATGGGTAAACTTCAGACCTCAACAACCTAAGAGGTTTGTTCATAGGACTGAAATTGACCCTAACACTGGGATGCCTAAGGTAGTGTTGAAGTGGAGTCCCCCATGCACAATGTTTAAGATCCCATTACGGGAGATGCCTCAGAACTTCACTCCACACTTCAAATGGTGGTACTATGACTGGAGGACGGGAGAAGCGGTCATAGTCTTAAACAGAGAGGGTAAGATAGAGACTATCAGGGTATTTGACCCAATGTGGCTCACTAACTTGTCTGCTGATGATGTTTATACACTATACAAGTGGCCACTATTCGATGACACGCAAGATATTGTACAAGCTCTCCAGTTCCAACATGTGATAAGACTCTGCTTTGCTTTTGAGATACACGCAGGAGTCACAAAAGAGGAGAAGCACAAGAATTCCAAGAACATGTGAAGAATGCAAGACAATAGGATAAACTAGTCCAAGGGGGAGTTTGTTGATACATTGTTCCTACTTTATGTACTTCAACGTAAATGTCTTTCATTTCTTACACATATGTAATGAAAATGTTGAATGGAATATGATATGCTTTTGATGTTTAATTGTCTTTGTTTATATCATATTCTTATGGTTATTGGTATTACTCATATGTATGACAATTATATATAGGTTTGAGATTGTCGTACATAGTTCTGAGTCAATAATGATTCAGAAATGTGTTCAACTTAGTCGTGTGGTTATTCATGCTAATAGACAAGACTTATGGACCATATGAACGAATGAACCATACTTATGGACCAGTCGTATGACTGAACCAGGAGACTGTATCAGTCATATGACTGAGACATAAGATTGACTCAGTCACACGATTGAACCTTCAGTCGTGCGTATGAGTCAAACGCATGAGTCAGTCGCACGACTGACCATGCTAATGGTTCAGTTGTACGAATGGATACTGAAAACCTATAAAAACATAAAACTTTGAATACTATCATACCCTAGCCGTCCAGAGTGTCAAAGTTCGTCCATCCAGTTCATAGTTCGTTCCTGATCGATTCCAACTTGTTCTTAACGTTTGCTTAATCGTTAGATCGAAAAGCTTGATCGTTCTCACTGATTGGATCGCCAATCAAATAGAGTTCCACGCTATTTGATCTGGTCTCACCACAGAATCCGTTAGTACTCCGTACAAAAACAGTCCGAACACAAGACCCTGAGATACTTTATACTGCATCATACACCGGCTATACTTGGAAATCTAGTTGGAACATTGAAAGACAACAAAATCAATATAGAGTCAAAAGGCAGATTGCCTTTTGACTAGTGACTATGGCGTTCCATAGCTTACATCCTAATATATTACAAAAAGGATAAAAGTACATAAAGTAGAAAGTTTAGGCAAGACTTCAATATACAGTTGAAAAAGCATGTACCTTTTCACTAACTCATGCAAGTTGGTGAGTCTTCAGAGTGATAGCGAAAAGTGGGTCCGCTTTATACAAAAGTACATAAGAGAAAGCATGTTGTTCTAAGTCTTTGGAAGAAATAAATCTTCACTTCATTTGGCTTTGCAGGACTTTGTCTTTGAAGCTACGGAAAACTCTCTTTGGCTTTAAAAGATTTGGTATTTGGCTTTGGAAGATTTTATACTTAGAAAATTCTTGTGAAGAGTATAAAGCTTCCGGCGTAACTTTGGCTTAGGAAGATTTTATACTTACGATAATTCTTGTTCTAAGTATAAAACTACTGGGGCATCTTCTACTTTATACTGAGTGGGTGCATGTAGAAAGCCTTTGGTTGCTTTGGTTGTATCAGCCTTTATATAAACCTTACATCGACCAACACCGATCCTGCAATTGGTATCAGAGCTACTTAGGCACTTGATTGTGAGATCTAACATCCCAAATCACCATTGTTTCTTCATACTCACTCTACTCAAATGGCCCTCAACCAAAAATTTTCTGAGACTTAGATGGGAGCCATGACTAAGGCTCCTACTATCACGCCTAATAATTTTAGAAGCTGGTGTCAACATATTGAAGGTTTTATCAAATATCAAGACAGCCGGATGTGGAGATCAGTCACTTATGGTCCATACAAGCCAAGATGGCATCACCAACTTATCCTGGTGCCATGATTGAAAAAGATGTTGAAGGCTACTCAAATGAAGACTTCAAGAAGATGGGCATCAATTGCAAAGCGATGATTGTATTGCTTACAGCCATACCAAACTCCATAATGGTAGGCTTTGAGCACTACAAGTCAGCCAAAGAACTCTTTAATGCTTTGATATTGATTTACTCTGGTTTTCTTTGAATCCAAAGAGTCCAAGAAGGGATGTACTGAAGCAGAAGTTTGAAAAGTTCACTTTTATTTTTTGTGAGACCTTCAGCCAACAATAATTTGGGTACATGGACTTAATCGCATCCCTTTAGTCTATGGGAGTGACTCTTGAGAAGAGAGATATAGTAAGAAATATCATGAGTGCACCTCCTCATGAATGGACTTGTTACTGTGTCTCTATAGAGAACTGAGAATCTAAACACTCTTTCCATGACTAAACTATATGGAATCCTTGACGGATACCGTATGGAGATTGAGACTCAGAAAGGCCATCAGGTGAATAGAAGCTCAAACTGTTGGGTTTGTTGGACCTAAACAATGTTGTTTAACCATTTTAAACTTGAAAACGCAGCGGATTAACATCAAACAAATATCATTTGAAATCTGAAAAATTTGTTCATTGCATGTCTACAACAAACCCAAGAATACAAGGATCTTATATATGTGTTTGAACTAGTTATAACCAATATATATATCAACCCAAACAAGTGATACATACTACCTTCCAAAGCTGCTGAAAATCGAGTTGTAGATGAAAAAGATGTTCTTGAGCAGCCAAAACATCAAGAAGCAAACAACACAACCAAATCAACAAACTACCTTCAAAGGTTGCCGAAAATGTGGCTTCAAAGGTTGCTGAAAATGTGGCTGAAACATCATCCAAAGAGAGAGCTGAAACCGTGATATTGATGAAGATGTTGCTGCCATTGGATGACCAAAACATCAAGAGTAGATGTCCTCAAGTGCTCATACCCACAAGCCCTTTTAGCAACACCCATTTGCTAGGATTTGTACACAAAAATCGTCCAAGAACTAGCTGAAATCATATTCCAGCCGTGAACTATCATGAGGCTGTTGGAACTTTTGTTTTGCAATGAAAAACCTCTTGTTGATGAAGAACACACATCTTGGTTATCGATTTTTGCATGAGAGAGAAGCTGAATAAGTGTGTGTATGTATTAAAGGGAGAGTCTTGTTCCAAGAATATGAAAGAAAGAAAAAGAGTGGCTGCCAAGGGCGGCCCATTCCACTAGTCTTTAGGGATTCCCTCTTTAAAACCCTCTTTCAAATTTTACAAGAGTTTATAGATTTTTACCATACATAACTAACCTTTAATTATATATGATATTCACACACTTTTATTATCTAATGTTATTTAACTAAATTAAACAACATTACAAATAATATCCATGAACAAAATATCCTCATAAGTTGTTCTTTCTCACATGCAACTTATTAGAAAACCCATTTTCTAAATTGGTGTAATTATTTAATTACATGATCATATCATCAATTAAATATTAATTGGTGTTTGCTAAGCTTGTTATTGGGTATGACCCGACTTGGATCACTACGTACTAACCACATCAATGTTCTATGTGTCTTGGGCATACAGAATCCAACAATCTCCCACTTGCACAAGATACATAGAAGATTGATGCAAGCAGTAAATACCGCCTAACAACGGTTTACTACCCTTAATACGCATGACTTAGAAGCCATTCATAACATCATCCCCTTCAAGTATCCAACTTGAAATGATTTAGGTGAATTAATCATTTATCCTTTTGTTACAGATGTCATGTTAAATCCAAGGACATAGAATGATCATTCCTTGTTGATTTAACTTAATCAGGCCTTAGACATCTTACTCTCAACGAATAAGAGGAACAAATCCCATCTTGACTACATACGTTTCTCACAATCACCTTATGTCATACCTGAACATAGCCTTATGTACTAACAATTATTTCATATTAGTGAAGAACTAGCTCAAGGTATAACACTTGGTGAATATCAAAACCCAATATGTATCTCAGGTCGGAGGATACCAAATGATATTCGCCTTTACTCAAATTACTTATGATCAATCAATAAGATTCCATGTAGTAAGATTTGAGATGCGGGTCAGTCCAATATTCGTATCCCACGAATATCTATGAACCTTGGCAGCAACCAATTGCTTTATATTCATGCCTTATGAATATCCACCAATCCAAGTTCATAATAGTCTTACATTCATATTTGTTCCCACAAATATGACCGACTACGGACATTTAGAATAATAAAATTATTCATGGATGTAAACATGCTAAAAGGAAACATCACTTAAAATATCGTAAATGCATAGATAAGTTAAGTATTACAATTGTTTCCATATTAATAATATTAATACTAAACAGATCAATTCCAATCACTAGAATATCGAAGTCCTGAGGCACAAGTATGACTTTCATGCTTTGCCCTTTCAAGGAGCTTCGTGAGTGGATCCGCAATGTTTTGATCAAAGTGAACTTTGCGAATACATATCTTTCCCTTTTCAACTTCATCCCTTATGTAGTTAATTTCCGCTCATTGTACCTAATCTTTTGATATGCACGGGGTTCCTTGATTTGAACAATCACACCCTTGTCATGACAAAAGATTTCTAAGGAGTCTTGAATGGTAGAGACCATCCTTAGATTGGTGATAAACCTTTTATCCATGTAGCTTCCCAAGCTACTAATGAGGCGGCTATGTATTCGAATTCTATAGTGGACAATGCTACCCTATTCATAATGGAGACGTACCCCGATTGTGATCGAGGATCATCTCGATCAGTTTGGAAACTAGCATTCGTGTAACCCTTTACAACTAGTTCCTTTTCATCAGATCCGTATATTAGAAACAGATCCTTAATCCCCTTAAGGTATTCCAATATACATTCAACAGCCATCCAATGGGTGTTACATGGATTCTGCTGATATCTACTTGTCATGCTTAACGCGCATAACATGTCCAGTCTAGTGCAAATCATCGCATTCATGATGGATCCTATATTAGACGCATATGGGATGTCCTTCATGCGATCTTGCTCATCCTTTGAGCTTGGACTTGAGATGCACTCAATATTGTCCCTCTTTGAATAGGTACTATACCTTTCTTAGAGTTTTCCATCTTGAACCTTTTCAAGATTTTATTAATGTATGCACTTTGGTTTAACCCTATCAACCGCCTCGATCTATCCCTATAGATCTTTATTTCCAAAATATAGGCGGCTTCACGGAGATCCCTTTTGGAAAAACAATTTCCAAGTGTAGTATGTCATCAACATACAATACTAAGAACGTAATTACACTCCCACTAGCCCCTTAATACACACAATCCTCGTTAGCGTTTCTTGATGAAACCTAATTTCTTGATCTTTTCATCAAAACGTTGATTCCAATTTCTCGATGTTTGTCTCAATCCATAGACTGATATCTTTAACTTGCATACTTATCAGGATGACTTTAGCATTGCCATTGGCGAGAAGGTTTCATCATAATCAACCCTTTGACTTAGAGTGAAACCTTTTGCTACAAGTCATGCCTTGTAAGTATCCAAGTTTCCATGCATGTCAGTTTTCTTCTTGAAAACCCACTTGCATCCAACCGGTTTGGAGTTAAGTGAAGAGTCAACCAATTCCCAAACTTGGTTGTCATATATGATTGCATCTTTACGTTCATGGCTCCTAGCCCATGTCACAATCCGAATTGGATATTGCTTCATGGTATGTAGTTGGCTCTTCGGAGTCAACAATGTAGCATCCATCTATGAAAAATCCACATCTTTCATGTGGAATGCTAACTTTACCAGATCTGCGAAAGTTTTGTGTGTATTGATCAACCTCTTGATCATGATCAACAACCTCTTGTTGATTGCTAGTGTCAACCAAACGTGTATCGGCTTGTGGATCTTGATCCTCATCAAATCCACTGTTCTATGCGTCATTCCTTCCATAAAGAACTTGGCTTCCAAGAACTCTGCCTTTTGAGCAATGAATCCCTTTTGCTCTATTGGATCAAAGAGTAGTATCCTATACAGTCCTTTTGGATATCCAACACATATACACTTAGTGATCGACTTTTAGTTGGTTTGGGTGTTATGTTTAGCATAAGCTTCATAACCATAATTTTAAATATGATAGCAGTGGAACTATTCCATTTCATATTTCAAAAGGCGTCGAATCCACTTTCTTGGTTTGGACCATATTCAAAATATGAGCCACGGAGAGTAGTGCGAAACCCCAAAATTATAGAGGTAGTGAGCTTATAGCCATCATAGTCGAGCTATATCCAATAGGGTTCGATCTCCTTACAGACACACCATTATGTTATGGTGTTCTGTGAGGAGTAAGTTGTGAGACATCTTACAACTTCCTAGATGATCCCTAAAAGTCTCACTTAGGTATTCACCTTCTCTATCTAAACGGAGAACTTTGGTAGTTCTATCGAGTTGATTTCTTACTTCATTCTTGAAGTTTTTTGAACATTTCAAATTCTTCATGTTTATGTGCCATCAAGGACACATAACCATAGTGACTATAATCGTCGGTTAAGGTAATGAAGTAAGTTTCATCATACCTTGTCATTCTCTTAAAAGGACCACATACATCCAAATGTATGACTCCTAATAAGTCTTTTGCCCTCTCATTAGTACCACTAAAGGGCGTGTTGGTCATCTTGCCTTGTAAACACAGATTCACACTTATCAAATGAACAATTTTCATTGTTTTTAAAGACCATTCTTTTAAGTGTTTAAATCCGATTCTTTTTATGTAACCAAGATGACAATGACAAGAATAAGAGTCACTTAAACCATTTTAAGTCTCTTAGTGCATGATGGGTATGATGTGTTATTATAGGACGAATCTTTATGAACCATTCATAAATATCATTAGAAGGCATAGCCTTGAAATAATATACATCATCCATAGCAACATAATACCATCATTTACAACTTTAAATCATAACCATATCATTTTAAAAGGGAACTTAAATCATGTTCCTAGTCAAACTAGGAGCATATAACATGTTTTGAAGAACAACTTCCAAACCTTTTGAAAGCTTCAAAACATAGTCTCCTTTCTTAAAGTGCTTATTTCTTTTGAACCCTTGCAACAGATTGCAATAGTGAGTTCCACATGTGGTATCCAATTACCATGTGCTTTGAGGAAATAACATTTAAGTCAATATGGATTATGAAAGTTGTACTTGAGGTTTGCCCAGCATCCCTCTTATTACTCAATTCATTGAGATAGGTTGGATGAATCCCTTTCAAATGACCTATCTCACCATACTCAAGCATGGATCGTTTTCGGTTACCTTAAGCTTCATAAGCTTAGGTTTGGAGGTTCCGCTTTGATCTACCCTTACCCATTGCCTTTGATGTGCCCTTCTCCTTTGGCAACATTTGCCTTGGGATCGGAAATGGTCTCAACATCGTCGGGGTCGGGTTGGTTAGGAATAGGATCGTCAAGGACATTTGCCTTTGCTCTTACTTGAGAACAATTCTTAAGTTTCGAGACTAGTCCATAAGGTTATTATGGTTCAGACGATCCCTCTCTAAAATAGTTCTTAGTGATAGGGTATGGACGGTCGGGGTGGTAGCATTATTGTTTGCGGCCATTCTACAAATTTTACAAAGTTCTTTTTAGTATTTCTGAAAATTTCATTTTAATTATTAATACCCTTTATGTCTCATAGACAATTAATAATTAAAATCTAGAATCCAACGTTACATTCAAATAATGGTTAGGTGACCTTTATCCCACTATTCAAATTAACAAGGTAGTCAATATTTGACAATTGCAACCTTTTGCAACTTCTAGCGGTATGGGATCGACTTTAAACATCATATGCAAAGTCGGCATGTTAATCCCATCAACACCATTTGGAAACCATATTTTAGGTGATCCATTAACATGGTTTGCAAATCAAGTTACCCTACTTGCACACCCATGTGAGTTTACCAACACAAGTGGTTAGGTGACCTTTATCCCACCAATGTGGTATTCCCACCTTAAGTCATAAGTTCCCTCAAAATGGTTAGGTGACCTTTATCCCATTAAGAGTTTCCAAATGACTTAAGTGTTGTGCAAAAGGACGGTGTTAAACTTGTTTGAAAAAGGGATTTTTTAGTTTTCATTGATTCTAGTTTGAAAACTCTATTTACCTTGTATTTGCATGCTTTCAAATACAAGGTATCCTATGGTTCATTTTTAATAAAACCTCTTTTATTAAATCATTAACCCTTTTAATAACCTTTTATAATCACTTAATGATTAAGAACCATAAAATTCAGCTTGTTAAGTTTGTTAATTAGTTTGTTATGCATATCCAAATATCAAATAACAATCATATAACAAACAACCAAACAACATAATCATACAAACATATGTGCATAACTATAGCCACTAAATTGACTACACTTGTTTGCCATCACAAGTGTTGTCATAAGGTCTTTCCTAAGGGTTGAACACAATCACAAATGATGAGGTCTTCAAAGACTCCCACTTGAACTTGCATCCAAATGCTTCAAGTTCATCCTTTGTGTCTTCCTTTTGTGCTTCCTTCCCAAGCATCTTCTTTTACAAATATATATCCTAATACATATTTTCTAGTAAAAGAAAATAATCCTAATCTATTTATTACATTGCCAAATGAATAAATAAATTACAACCCAAATAGAAACACCAAAAGGATTATTACAACCCATAAAGAATGAATACAACCAACATGACAAGATTACAATCAACCAAATCCAAACACACATGGTCAAGGCTATGTTATGCACTAATATATGTATCCACATACATCATTTCAAGAACCAAAATGAACCCATTTGACCCTAATTTTCAGCCAACACAAACTAAGAATTTAGGGTCTTTTGTCCAAACAAACATAATCAAACAATTTGATATCTTCCTTTCAAGATCCAATCATAAGCATGCATGATTACAACCTTGAAAGGTTGGGGTATCATCAAATCATCACAAAACAGCCCTAATAAGGTTGTTAAAGCCTCATAAAACCAATTTTACAAGAACACATGAAACTAGTCATCCACATATCCGGCTCTAGATGCCATTGTTGGGTTTGTTGGACCTAAACAATGTTGTTTAACCATTTTAAACTTGAAAACGCAGCGGATTAACATCAAACAATATCATTTGAAATCTGAAAAATTTGTTCATTGCATGTCTACAACAAACCCAAGAATACAAGGATCTTATATATGTGTTTGAACTAGTTATAACCAATATATATATCAACCCAAACAAGTGATACATACTACCTTCCAAAGCTGCTGAAAATCGAGTTGTAGATGAAAAAGATGTTCTTGAGCAGCCAAAACATCAAGAAGCAAACAACACAACCAAATCAACAAACTACCTTCAAAGGTTGCCGAAAATGTGGCTTCAAAGGTTGCTGAAAATGTGGCTGAAACATCATCCAAAGAGAGCTGAAACCGTGATATTGATGAAGATGTTGCTGCCATTGGATGACCAAAACATCAAGAGTAGATGTCCTCAAGTGCTCATACCCACAAGCCCTTTTAGCAACACCCATTTGCTAGGATTTGTACACAAAAATCGTCCAAGAACTAGCTGAAATCATATTCCAGCCGTGAACTATCATGAGGCTGTTGGAACTTTTGTTTTGCAATGAAAAACCTCTTGTTGATGAAGAACACACATCTTGGTTATCGATTTTTGCATGAGAGAGAAGCTGAATTAAGTGTGTGTATGTATTAAAGGGAGAGTCTTGTTCCAAGAATATGAAAGAAAGAAAAAGAGTGGCTGCCAAGGGCGGCCCATTCCACTAGTCTTTAGGGATTCCCTCTTTAAAACCCTCTTTCAAATTTTACAAGAGTTTATAGATTTTACCATACATAACTAACCTTTTAATTATATATGATATTCACACACTTTTATTATCTAATGTTATTTAACTAAATTAAACAACATTACAAATAATATCCATGAACAAAATATCCTCATAAGTTGTTCTTTCTCACATGCAACTTATTTAGAAAACCCATTTTCTAAATTGGTGTAATTATTTAATTACATGATCATATCATCAATTAAATATTAATTGGTGTTTGCTAAGCTTGTTATTGGGTATGACCCGACTTGGATCACTACGTACTAACCACATCAATGTTCTATGTGTCTTGGGCATACAGAATCCAACACAAACCTCCCTGTCAGCAGCGCGCTACATGTTGGTAAAGGATCAAGAACTCCTCAGCCCCAGATGTACCTGAACTACAACCAACAGCTATCATATTCCTCTGGGCCTTACATCACATTTCCTGAGACACCCAGGTCTTAACAAGCTCAATAAAATCCTTTCCAGGATACCTTTACTTTTGTTTCAGCAAATGAGCACTCTGGAGATCTTCAATTCTGTTTCGATGATCTAGAGTGTTTTAGCCTAGATGATGTAAAATACATGGACATTGTCCAGCAGATGGCTTTTTTAACCTACAAAGCAAAGAAGTTCTTCAAGATAACTGGAAGGTAATTCCCGTAGAACCCAACTAACAGCAAGTTTGGGTTTGACAAATCAAATTTTGGAGCAGCTCAAGCCTCCCAACATCTTGCTACCGCTAAGGCTGTAGCTAAGCCAACTAACCAGCAAACTGCAGTTGTTGCTCAAGAGGTTGATTGGAGCTTCATGGTGCAAGATGTCACCTCTGCTCAAGCCCTCATGGCTGGTATGAAGATGCTAAGGTATGTGAACAACTCTATACCCTAGCCTTTACAGGTAAGGTTAAAATGTTTCAGGACAACAACATAGAAAATAAATAGGATATTAAGTCCTTAAACATATTAAAATCTGATTTTAAGAGGGCAGAATCTTACTATAAATTCAAAATTAAAGAGTTAGAGAAAATTGTATCTTCTTTGAAACATGAACACTCAAACTACGGTTCTCAAATAAAATATTTAGTCTCCAGGTTGACTGAGACTCAAGCCCGGATAGCTGACGCTAAAGCAAAGAAGTATGTTATTCAAGAGCAGAACTTCAAAACCATTCTTGCATCATCCTCCCACTCAAAGGTGTGTTAATAAAAACAAAAGTATGTTAGGAACCATAAAACTACTCCACCACACTCCTATATGTCTACCAGACAGCCAAGATGTGATACTGATGAGGAAGAGGTTCCAACGGCTGACCCACTACCCAATGAGCCAAAGAATGATGCAATAATAGTGACCACCACAGTGAATGATATGGTAGAAAACCTCATCCACACAGCTGATAATGAACCCCTGACCACCAAAGATAGAAAGAACAAGATAATGGCAGCAAGAAAAACTGCTAAGAAGGTTGCTGAGTCTAAGTTGAAAATAGACCCAAGGAAAAAGGGTGTATTCATCTCAGCTAGATTCCAAGTGCCTGGAAACTCTATTTCAGGAAAGGAGTGTAGTACCAGTACTCCTATCCAACTGAAGAATTAGAAGTTAAAGGGGAAGGCTGCTGAAAAAGAAAAGAAGTGCAAGAAGCATCAGCCCTCATGCCCCATCAAAGCTAACATTGAGTGCATAATCTGTGGTTTGCATAATCACATGGCTAAAGATTGTTCTACAATCCAGCAAGCATACATTATGCAAACAATGTTAAAAAATAAGAAGTCAAGGATTGTTTCACATTTGGACCTTATCTTATGGTTCAAGTGTTAAAAAAAGGAAAGCTTGTTTCCAAAGCCAAGTTGCTCTTGGACGAAACACATTCTTCCGAAAGGAAAATAGTTTCGAAGATAATCTCAAGAACAAACAAAGGAATAAAAGGAATCCTTTGAAATCTTTCGAGAACAAAACTGTGTAGCCCCTCAAATTTTTATTTAAGCAGAGAAAAGAAAAGTATCTAGAAAGAAAAGTATATGGACACAAGTAGAAGGGCCAAGAGTAAAAAGTATAAAAGTCCATTATTTTAATATAAGTGGGGGTATTGCCGCGGACTTTAAACCAAAACTGCTTTTTGCTCTCGATTGAAGAAGAAGAAGGAGAAAAGCTCTCGGTTTTTAGAGAAAGAAAGGAAGAAGAATCTATAAAAAGGTGAGTTTTCTTTATATATGTTCGGTTTTAGCTGAATTCACAAGTTGTTGACCGAAGTTCTTGGTGTTTTAGAGTTTTTTTTCGAGAACTTGGAGTTGAATTTGCTAGTGGAAGTGTCTAGTTTGAAGATTTGCTTCAAGGTGAGTTTTTTGAACCCCTTTTTACTGATTTTAAAGTGTTGGGGCTATTATGCATACTAGATAAACGATTTTTAAAAGTAACCGTGAGTTTTTAGTATGTTATTCGAATGTGTTTGTCGTGTTATGTTTTTATAGGATGTTCTTGGGTTAGAATTGATGTTTGTCATGTTTTAAGAGCCTTAGTACGTTAGATCTATGTTTGGGTAGTGTTAAAATGGTAATCGGGTTATATTTGTATCATAGAATACATTTCAGGACATTCCCTTGTGTCTAGAATGACCTCATGTGCCTAAGTGTGCTCATCCGCCTAACTGTCCTTATGAGCCTAAGGTCATGAACCCAAATAGTTTTCATGCTCCCAGAAAAGTGTCCATGCGCCTAAGTGTTGGCCATGCGCCCAAATAGTGCCCATGCGCCCAAATAATACTCATGCGTGCAAGTTTGCTAAAACGCTAAGGGTTGGGACATGCACCCAAATGGTGCTCATCCGCCTAGAGTTGCTCATGCGCCTAAGTGTTGATGTGCCTGAACATGCCTCATGTGCCTGCAATGGTAAAACGCCCAAACAGGGCTCATGCCCCCGCATAGTGCTGAAGCGCCCAGACTGTTTTACACTTAGAATTTTTATGCTCATGCGCCTGAAAAGCCCATACGCCTATTTTGGACATAGGATTTTCTAAGTGGATTTGAAGTGGTAGACTGGGGAGATAGGCTCTGTTATGATATGATGGCTTACGCTTGATGTATGCATGATGATGTGATGAGGTTCATGATGTGTATATGTGTGAGTGATATGTTATATTTCTCCGCTAAAGAGTTTTCACAACGTATGTATTATGTTATGTAATACGTTATGTATGACTTTACGTGGTAAGATGTATGTATGAATGAATGAATAAATTAATGAATAAATGAATGAACATAAAGTATTATGTAATAAAAGTGAAAGATGATGATAAAGTACGAAACGAACGAGTACGTGAGATGACGAATGATGAGTATGGAAGTAACGGATGATGAGATCCGTGTCGCGTACCCCGGTACTGTATTAGTCTTCGGACAAGAGTTGGGGGTTTGTTTAGAAACCCCAGCACAGTATCAGCTCTCGTGCATGAGTCGAGGGTATTGCATGAGACAGAATGACGTGTGAAGGAGATGAGGTCTTGTTGCCCGCCCTGGTACTGTGTCAGTCTTTGTACATGAGTCGGGGGTTTGATTATAGGCCTCAGTATCAGTCTTCAAACATGAGTCGAGGGTAATGCTCGTTGTTGTGTCAGTCTTCGAACATGAGTCGGGGGTTTGTGTACAGGCCCCGGCACAGCATCAGCTTTCGAGCATGAGTCGGGAATATTGCATAAGATAGGATTCATGTAATGATGAGTAATGAGCGAAGGAATGAATGAATGAATGAATGAATGAGTGAATGAATGAATGATGAAGATAGTAATAATCATTATCAGTATGTACATATGATGTATAACCACTGATGAATGTAAAGTATGAAAGAAAGTAAGAGAAAGAAAGTAAAAGACAGTGAAAAGTATACTATGAATATGAAAGTAAATATTAATGAAAAGAATGAAACGATGAGAGCATGAAAGAATGAAATGAACAATGAATATAGAATGAATATACGTATGATGTGTGTTCGCGTATGAAAGTAATGTATAGTATTTGAGTAGTATATTTTCGTATACTAAACACACAAGGTACTTTAATACATATAAACTAAAACTCACTCAGCATCACTGACTTTTGTATGTAGATAGTTGGAAGGTATTTTGTTGATGCTGAGGAGTTACAGGCATGGACGCATAAGCTACTGGGAGTGTTTTGAGGATGGCATCTATATTTTGACATGTCATTATATTTTGATATAAAAACGAATGTTGTAGAGTAATGAAATGACATGTTTTTTTATTAATGAAAGTTTTTAAATTCCGCTACAAAAGTAACGTATGTTTTAAATTGTATAATGCGATGATTGTCCAACTGTAAGCGTCCTGGGAACGGGGCCATACAAGGTAGTATTAGAGCTAAAGTTTAAGTGAATTGGGTAAATATTTCAAAACCTAATCTTAAACTGATAATGGGACGAAAAGAAAGGGATGCCAGTCCTAGGAGCTACGTGTCACACCCGTTGACCGAGTCTAACCATGACCAACTAATATCATCACAATACAGTGGAAAAATAAATGGATCCATACTTAATCATAACATAACTCCAAATTTTCATATATTAAATAGTCTAAAAATCCAAACGATACATATTTTATTAAATGTTATAAATAGAGGATTGGATAGGGTAGTAGCTTATTCTCCAAGGGTTCTTCTAAGGCTACTCCTATCCATTTGACACTTGTCAGTTACACATCACCTGAAATACACACTCAAAATACGTCAACATAATTTTGGTGAGCCCATGAGTTTTAAGACGCGTTACCTTTCGTGGAAATATAATATTCAACCATTTTCACAAAATCATAACTATAATATAATATTATGATTCACTATAGAATATATCACAATCAATCCTGACCCGACTTTCCCGCCCGAGTGCTAAAATATCCCCTAACCCGTTACCACTAGATTGTTGGGTTTAAGTGTGCCGTGCTAAGCACTGTTAAATGGCACTAATTTGTGACACAACGATTATTGAATCTCAATGGAGGGTTTCCCTGCATAAAGGGCACATTATGTGCGGGGGATTCCACAAATAGTACTATCCACAAATCACACAGGTCCTAATGGAGTTAATGATTATACTCCGTTCAAGGAAAAGAGCAGGTAGTATTGCACCATAATAACATAATCATAATATTTAACGAGAATGCATTTCACCCCAAAAAGTTGTAAAGTAAAAAGGGGGTTCATGAGACTCACCTGTGGTTGATCACTTGGTTGTTTGTAGGGTTTGGATGCTACCGACCATGAGGGTTCCTATGTCCATTTAAAATTAGTTAGTTCTATATTTATTAGATTATCTACACCCATCCCCTAAGGTTTGTGTTTGTATACTTGTGCTTGATAGGCGTTGCTTTATGTATGTGAAATCTTGCTTTGTGTTCTTAGGTTTGGGTTAGCATACTTAGCTTGTTTAATTGTTAAATATTTACCTCATGTGTTCTAATAATTTTTGGTTCTTATAGGTTTGATATGATCTTAAAACAGCAAGGTTTCAATGTTTTGGCAAGATTGGTCCCTTAACATTGCTAAGTTACGTTTTTGACCCTAAAGTTTGGGATATTTGCATTATAATCACTTATAATAGTTTTTATAATTTTTAACGTATTAGGCTACTGTGATAAGTTTGTTTTTATGTTATTTGGTCTTTCTTAACGGTCTCAAGTGGTTGTTTTCGGTTTAAGCGTTTTGTGAAGTTATGTTTAGGTACTCTTTTATTTGAGGTTGTTGGTTGGTCAAATTGAGGGTTTATGCCTTAAATATACTTATTTAGATGATAATTGGTTATTGGAGGGTTAACGGTATAGTTTCAAGATTAGTGAGTTACTTATGGTGTCCTTAAACGTGCACCGTATCACGATTCGGGCGTATTGACGATGTGGGATTAGTCTATAGTTTTTATGTTTATTTATATTTATGACCAAGTGGTAAGTTATATTTCTCTACAAATAAGTTAAGTTTAAAATATTTGAGGTTATCAATATATTTTATGATTTTTCTTATTTATTTTACCGGTAATTAATTATTATAAAACGTTAAAATTCGCAACTCCTTTATAGTATTCTAATACTTATAAGTATTTAGTTTTTAGTTTGTATTGGCCTTAACTAAGTCATTGGTTTCATGAAATTTTGGATTTTAGCTTGTTGTATCGGTTTTGGGATTTTAACGTGTTCGGTTCGGGTTGTTAACGGTTTTTGGGTTTTGGTTGTCCTTAGTCAACTTTTATCATTTTTTGCTTTTAATATACTTATAATCATTTTTAGTTTCTGGAGTTTCCACAAAAGCAACTCTAATTCCGTTTTTAACAATTTTTTTTATTTTATGGAGGATATACTTTGTATTTTTGTTTATTAGGGAAATAAATGCCAAAATTTATCAAATTAAATTTATTGCTTTTATGAGTATGACAAAGCTACTGGAATTTTTATATCACCAAATGACACATATTTATTATTTTCGTTAGCTAGTCCGGTTAGTTTCGTTAGATATCCGTTAAGTCACGGTAAAGTCTCGTTTTTGGGTTTACTACTTGTTTTAATCTGATTTCTCCCTTCTGAAATATTCCATAATATAATATAACTTAAATAACCCTTAAATTTCAGTTCTTTATCCCCCTTGCTATTTCTTGTAATTTTTATAAAAAGGTTAGCTTTTCAACTTTTGTAATTTTTATAAAATACAAAGTACACATGCTTTATTTATAAAATTTTGTTTGTGACTTAAAATAGTTCTTTTAAACCTCCAGAATATTTTGGTTAAAGCTTTTGAACTTGTATAATACATGATTATATTTTTGTGTTAAAAAACAGGTTTTCGGTTATGTTAAACTTAACAAACTTGTGTTTGTGATTGAATAACATTTTGAGATGATTTGAGTACCTTATTATTACTGAAAAATAATAGCTTTTATGATATCACAAGAAGTTGGGGGTGTGTCGTGTTAGTGTATCACATAGGTTGAGAGTGTGATGCTTCTTGGCTTCAAAATGGCTGGAGTTTATGTTGTGCAAGTGAATAGTAGAGAGTCAAGTGAGAGTAGAGAGAGTTGGTTTAAAAAACAAAGTGTGAAATGGAGTGGATATGGTGGTAATATGGTGGTGTTCGGCCGAGGGGTAGGGAGGGGGTTTGGGATGCTCAATTCCTTGGTTTTGAGGAGATTATGGCTGTGATTTAGGGTGATTTTGGTGACTATTGCAAGCCACTAGGATTCTAGGTGATCTCCCCATGCATTGGGTGAAATGGCGGGTGATTTTGACTAAGCATGAGTTTTAGTTTTTATAATCTTTTATAAAATTTTATAATTATTAAAGTGTGGCTAAGATTTGTGGGTGTTTTTATTGTATAATTGTGTATATATATTGCAGGATCGATATAAGTCTCTCAACACTTAGTGTTTCTCACTAACTCGATAAATATCACTCGTTTGATGAATGCAGAATCAAGAACTCAATTGATAATAATAAATAAGTAAAGAACACAACAAATGGTTTTCAAGATACTTGTATATATTATCTCTTAACTAAGTATTACAAGACTCATGCAGAAGCATCGATCCTAAGTTAGAATAAGCGACTATATATACTACTATCTATAGTTTGTTATACGTAGATAACATGTTAGGACTTACTACTAAACAAATACTGCATTGCTAGAGGTAATGTATCTTAGACTAAGTATTATCTAAGATAAGGTAATCATGACAGGTCCATGACATACGTTTTGGTCACCTACTAAAGGTGGTGACTGTACCAACTAAGAAATGGTGAATAGTGAACAAAAGTAAGGTCAACCATATGAGCGTGGAAATCATCTTGCAGTGAATCAGAGTAGGCAGCAAGTGTCAGTCGGACCATACTTTGTCCACTGGTTCATACTGTGATTCTTCCGAAGGTAAAATGGTTTCGGAAGAATAAGTTCTTCCGAACCAGTTATACTTCAGAAGATACAGCTTCTTCCGAGGCTTTGTCTCTGAAGACTTTGTCTTCTAAGTGTTTACTTCAGAAGGAGATCTTCTATGTCTCGGAAGACTGAGTTCATCCTTTGAAAGTTCTTCGAAAATCATCTTGTAAGCTTCGGAAGTTGAAGCATTGCCTTCGGAAGACTTCTCTTAGTTGTACAGATTTCTTCTAAGTGTTGTTTTGGTTGCACATCCTCAATAGATCCAACATATATACATGTATATATACGGGTGTATGTGTGTCGGGAGGGTGTGCTTCGGGTGTGTGGGTGTGCATGGGGTATACGTACCCATATGCATGTATGTGCATGCATGTGTGTGTCGTGTATAGTGTGCGTGTAAGTGTACGTATGCATGTATATACGTTTACGTATATGTAGTTGTAGGTATATATATATATATGTATTATATTACGTATGCTTGTATGAATGCCATGAATATATATTGAATATATATATATATATATATAATATATATCTATATATATGTGTGTGTGTGTGTGTGTGTGTTGTGTATACATATTTACATATATATATATATCTACATATACATATATATATACACATATATATTATATATACTACATATATATATATATAGATATATATGTATGTATATATATATATATGTATGTATGTATATATATGTATGTATGTATGTATGTATGTATGTATGTATGTATGTATGTATGTATGTATGTATTTATGTATGTATGGATATTATATATATATATATATTTATATATATATATTTATATATATATATATATATTTATATCTATATTATATTATTATATATATATTTATATATATATATATTCATGCATGTGTTTTAGTTTATTGTGTTTAATAGTTGATTATTTTGTTAGTTTTTATTTAAGTTGTTTAATGCAAGTTTGGGTGTCAACTTTTGTATTTGATCAATATATATGCGTTTTCATGTGTGTGGTTTATTTTACTTACAAGTGGGATTAAGTAATTACATTTTTGTTTCAAGATATTTAAGTTCAATGTAATGTTTTATTGGGTCTCTTATATATATATATATATATATAATTTTGGGCATGAAATTTTTAAGTGGCTAATAACTTTTTTAAAGTTTAATATATTTAGGATGCTTTATTATATTTTGTAAAACTAGCAGATGCTAAGTTTGGTTTTAATTTTCCTTTTAACAAATTTCTCCTTGTTTTCTATGGTGATGGCTCGTGGCCCATTGGGTCATTTCAAGCATGCCCTAGAATTAATTAATGGCCCGTTGGCCCATATTGATCAAGTGGACTGATGCCCCTCAAGTTAATTTGCCCAATGGCCCGTCATGGAACGTTGGGTCCAAGCCCATTTGGGTAAGTGTGTTGGTTGTGGGCTCAAGTCTACTTTTGTTGGGCCCAATTCATGGCCACCTAAACTGAGTTTGGTGTCAGGGTGTCACCCAATAATATTTCTAAAAAAAATTTAGGCCCAAAACCGAGGTTGTCACATTCTCCCCAACTTATAGAAATTTCGTCCTTGAAATTTACTTAATGTTATATGCTAATGATTGGCCTTAATTCTATCATGCTAAAAATCATAATGATTATGAAAACATTGATCAAATAGTTTACGAGACTGTGAAATAGTAATGTGCTGTGTGGTGCTAAGGTCTGGGTTTCATTTAAGATTTTCACACTTTCTACAGTTGAAGTCAGGGGCCTAAACAGGGTGGTAGTTCTTTTTAATTTCACTTTTGGGTTCCCACTAGCTCTGGTCCTCTCTTCGAGTTCCACTTGACCTTTACAATAGGATTTTTTCCTCGCCTAAGTTTCTTCTCTTGTCAAGCTAGGACTTCAAGAGGCTCCTCCATGAATTGTAGTTTTTCGTTAATTCGAATTCCGGTGTGAGACATCACCAGGGTTTCATCGTTTAGACATTTTTTGAGATTTGAAACATGAAAGGTGTCGTGTATGCCTCCTAGTTCCTCAGGTAGTTCCAGTTTGTACGCTACGGGTCCTATTCTTTTAGGTATCTTGAACGGTCCGATATACCTTGGACTCAATTTCCCACGCTTCCTAAACCGTATCAGTCCCTTCCATAGAGACTTTCAACATCACGCGGTTTTCCACCTGAAACTCTAATGGTTTTCTTTGGTTATTCGCATAACTCTTTTGGCGGTCTCTAGCTACTGTGAGACGCTCCCGGATTTGTTGTATTTTGTCAGTCATCTCTTGAACTCTCTCCGGTCTAGTTAATTGCTATCTCCGACATTTTCCCAGTAGACTGGGGATCGACATTTACGTCCATAGAGTGCTTCAAATGGTGCGGCAGTTAGGACCATGTATGTACGGAGTACTAACTGACAACGCGTGAAACCAGATCAAATAGTGCGGAATCCTATTCGATTGGCGATCCAATCAGTGAGAACGACAATCTGATCAATCGTATGATGAAACAAACGTTAAGAACGAACAAGAATTGATCAGAAACGAACTATGAAGTTAGAATAATGAACAGGGACACTCTGGACAGCTAGGATATGTAGGTATTCGAAGTGTTATCAATTGCTATGTTTTTCCATGAATTAAGTGGCATTTATAGGTTTCCTGTCTTTAGTCGTGCGACTGAATCATGCGATTGAGTCATACGCACGACTGAAGTTTCAGTCGTACGACTAAGTCAGTCTTATGTTCCAATCGTACTACTGATCCACTCTCCTGGTTCAGTCGTGCGATTGGTCCATAAGCATGATGAATTCATGGGTATGGTCCATTAGCATGGGCCATTAGCATGAACTATCAAACAACATCAAACCTATATAGTTAGTTCATACATGTGCAACACATTCAATAAAATGAAATCATGACATAATCAAAATATAAATCAAACATCACAATGCATTTTATATCATTCATTCAAACCATTACATCAATTACACATGTGTAAGACATGAAAGACTTTTACATTTAAGCTCATAAACTAGGTACATTGACATGTATCAACAAACTCCACCTTGAACCTAGTTTCCTCTATTGTCTAACACTCTTTATTTTTTTGCGAATTGCTTGTACTTCTCCTCCTTTATAACTCCTGCATGTATTTCAAATGCAAAGCAGAGTCGTATGACGTGTTGAAATTGGAGAGCTTGTACAATGCCTTGTGAGTCATAGAAAAGTGGCCACTTGTATAATGTATACACATCGTTTGCTTTCAAGTTGTATAGCCACATAGGGTCGAATACCCAGATAGTCTCTATCTTTCTTTCTCTATCCAGCACTATGACTGCCTCACCCGTCCTCCAATAATAATACCACCAGTTGAAGTGTGGAGTGAAGTCTTGAGGCATTACCCGCATAGGAATCTTAGACATTGTGCGTGGAGGACTCCACTTCAGCATGATCTTAGGCTTTCCAGTTATGGGATCCACTTCAGACCTACGGATGTATCTCGTCGCTTGTTGAGGTCTGAAGTTCCGATCCCGGCACCTCACAGTTGGTCATTCATTGCACATTAAACATATAATTTACATTTACTCAGTAAAATCATGCAGCGGAATCGATAAAAGACATTCTCATTTCATCATAAAATCCTTTGCAAAATAATACATCGTTAATTAGCTACAAAATACATATTTGCATTACATAACATTACAATGATTGTTGCGGAAACATTTTAAAACTAAGAGGATTCCTTAAGTAATCCCGTTTATTTGAATCCTCAACAAACACTTGTATGCAACATAATGTACAAAGGAATGTCATCCCAAAAGAACTGAGTAGTCGCCCCGTACCATCCTAAGCAACATACCTGCCAACTGGAAACACATCAAAAGTCAGCGTTGCTGAGTGAGTTCTAGTTTTATAATAAAACCTACTTTTCTTTCGTTAAAACCGTTCTTTACATACATGCGAACAAACATCATACGTACACATAGATAATTTCTTTATTAACTTTCTGTGTTCTCACTCAGTCTTTAACTTTACTTTCGTTCGTTCTCTGTCTGTCATTCGCTCATTATCTATTCTTAACTTTCATACATTTCTTTTCTTTTACTTCTTTCTGGAGCCGGTCACACTTTACCCTCTTCATGGCACACAACCATGATTACTGAGGTCGAGTGACAAGGGTCCCATTTCATACGTTATCATTACGTTCCTTCCGTTTGTTACGTTCATTCGTTCGTTCATTAACTTTCATTACTTTCATTAACTTTCATTCGTTTCATACTTCCTTTCATATTCTCTTTCTCATCTAGATCTTGTCTCATGCAATATCCCCGACTCATGTCCGAAGACTGATGCTGTGCCGGGGCTTGACAAACAAACCCCCGACTCATGTCCGAAGACTGACACAGCACCGGATACGCCACAAAGATCCCGTCGAGTCAATCATCTAGATTGAACTCCATCCGAGTCTGTTGCAACATAAAGTTGCTCACCTCACTATCTCGTCTCATGCAATATCCCCGACTCATGTCCGAAGACTGATACTGTGCCGGGGCTTGACAAACAAACCCCCGACTCATGTCCGAAGACTGACACAGTACCGGGATACGCGACAGAGATCTCATCTCTCTATCTTCTCTCATGCAATACCCCCGACTCATGTCCAAAGACTGATATTGTGCCCGGGCTTGTTACACAACCCCCGACTCATGTCCAAAGACTGACACAGTACCAGGATACGCGACGAGGATCTCGTTCGAGTCTGTTGTGACACAGAGTCGCTCACCTCATACATACGCTTTCAAGCCTTACGTTCGTTCATTCGTTCATTAATGCATGCACTCATTCGTTACGTTCCTCTTTCATTATCTTCCACTTTACTTTACATAATACTTTCAATTCATCATTAACGTTCAACGCAAAGCCCAGGAAGACAAACATACAATAAATAAGGAACATACACATAATCATAACATACATCATCACCATACAGGCATCATCATACATTCAACACACATCTGACATACAATGCATCACACGCACTGCCAGGCATACATCCACATAACATCATGCACGTCATCATCGTCAACTCATCATCATACATCGTCTTGCATCATCCATGCCCAACTCATCATCTACGACCCTGAGGGTCCGACTCTAAGTCCGTACTTTTCGAAAGTCGGACAATACTACGATCATTCGGGCGTATGGACACCCTTCAGTCGCCTGGCCTCCATGTGACAGGCCCTTCATTCGGGTGATAGACCTTCATTCGGGTGACTGGACTTTCATTCTCCCTCCAGTCAGGTGACTGGCCTCTAGTCTGAAGGAATTAATCTGCCCAAGACATATTAAATTGATGTGGCTAGTGTGATATGATCCAAGTCGGGTCATACCCAATAGCAAGCTTGTCAAACACCAATAGATAATTTATTTGTAGATAAGATCATACAAATAAATAATGACACAATTTAGAAAATGGGTTTTCTAAATTATTGCTTATGCAAATGAACATTATTATATGAATAATTGTTCATGAGATATTTTTGTTTTTCATTATTTAGTGTTACTAAATGATAACAAATAAAAGAGTGTTTAATTTATAAAGTTTATAAAATTAGTTTTAAACTTTATAAACTTGAAATCAATGTTATTTAGTTGTGTTTTAAGTTTTAAAAGGGGGGGACCCTTGCCTTAAATGGATCGGCCGCCCAAGGGAATTAAGATTCCTTTTGCTTGGTCTTGTAAATATAACTTAAGCATGCTTACATTGACCAAGACATTCCATATTCTCATTTGCATGCACAAGCACTTCTCTCTCTAAAATCTCTCTTTCTCTCACGGTTTTGAAGCAAGAACAAGTGCAGATTCTCAGCTTTCCAAGGGTTTGGATTCCTGAAAATTTGGTGTCAAGATTCCTAGCAATCAGGGGTTTGAAGAAGCTTTGGTACAACCTCTTGAGAGCTTCTACTTTGAAGTTTCAGCCACATCTTCATCTCCACACTCCTCTAGAAAATCGTTTCTTTGAAGAGCTCCTAAGGTTGAATCTTTACATCCTATGTCTTATTATTGTATGCATTGTGTATAATGATCCATGGCTTGGGGTTCTTTGTTAAATGGGTTAACAACTATCTAAAGAACATGTTTTAAAAATTTAAAATCCACTGCGTTTTCATATAAACTAAGTTATATGAGCTTTGATAAACATGTTAAACCCCTACAATGGCATCAAGAGCCACTTATACATAGCATACATGTATAACACTCACTAACTCACGGTTTTGTGGTGTTAAACACCACATGGCCGAGACTTAGAGGCTATTTTGGTCATCCCCTTTTGATTTTAAAGATGTTACTTTATGCATGTAATGATCTTTAAAAATCTAGATCATAAGATGTTTGTTTGTTTGGACAAAACCCATATGTTCTTGGTTAATGTTGGCCAAGAAAATGGGTTAAAAGGGGCTGCCAAAAACGTGACTTAATAGTATGTTTGAATATGTTGTTTGTTGATTATGCATAACAAAGCCTTGACCATGTGGATAATTGATTGGTTGTCATGTTATATTCTTTGGGCATGTAATAATTTAACTTTGTTTCAAGTTTTGTTTTGTAATCTATTCATTCATATGGTTTGTAATAAATAGATTAAGGTTTTTTTCTTTACTAAAAAATGTATTAGGATACATATTTTGTAAAGGATGCTCAAGATCAAGGCTTGGAGAAAAGATAAGACAAGAGGATGCTTGAAGATGTGGTTTCAAGTGGGAGTCCTTTGGTCAACCATGTGTCATGATTCTAAACCCTTAGGACATGACCATTTGACACACTTGTTTTGGCTAAACAAGTGTGATCAACTTAGTATGCTTTGTAATGCATATATGACTTGTTTTGTTTATGTTTGGTTGAATGCATATGATGATGTTTGTTTTGAATATTTGGATGTGATTAACAAACCGTCAACTAAAACAAACAATAAACAAGTAATTGGTTCTCAAATCATTAAAATAAATAGAATGGTTCTATAAAAGGAGTTAATGGTTTGCAAAATAAAATGGGTTTTATTTAAAAAGAACCATAGGGTACCATATGGTTGAATGCATACAATCATATGGTACATAGACTTTTCTAAACAAGAATTGTGAAATTGTAAATCCCTTTTGAAAACAAGTTAAACACCATCCTTTTACACAACACTTAGGTTACTTGAAAACTCTTAGTGGGATAAAGGTCACCTAACCACTTTGAGGGAACTTGTAACTTGAGGTGAGAATACCATGTTTGTGGGATAAGGTCACCTAACCCCCCATGTAGTAAACTCACATGTGCGTGTAAGTAGGACGACTTGATTTGTAAAATATATTGAATGGATCACCTAAATATGTTTTACAAAGGTGTTGATGGGATAAACATGCCGTTATAAACATGAGATGTTCAAACGATCCCATACCACTAGAAGTTGTAATAGGTTGCAATTGTCATTATGACTACCTTGTTTATTTAAATAATGGGATAAAGGTCACCTAACTAATATTTAAATATAACGTTGGATTCTAAAAATTTATTTATTAATAGTCTATGAGACATAAAGGGTATTGATAAATGAAATATAATTATATCAACGATTACTAATGGAACTTTGTAAAATCTTGTAGATGGCCGAACAACAACGCTAATAACGTGTACCAAACCAAAACAACCAATCCCTAAGGGCGATCCTTCAAAGGGATCGTCTAACACCTAACAATTTCATGGACTGGTACCGCAACTTGGAGAATCGTTCTCAAGCAAGAAAAGCGGCCTACATCCTTGATGACCCCATCCCCGATGAACCTAACGAGGAAGATGTGGAAGCGTATAATGATTGGGTTAGATATGTGGAAGACTCCGTCCAAGTCTCTTGCCTAATGTTAGCAAGTATGACACCCGAACTCCAAAAGGAGTATGAGCTCCATGGAGCTTATGACATGATCACTCAGTTGCGGGAAACGTTCCAGCAACAAGCTAGAGTGGAGCGCTACGAACGGTTTAAGCGCTTATGCATGTCGGATGGAGGAATCCCAATCAGTTTCATCTTCTGTTCTTAAGATGAAAAGCCACATCGACCGCCTTTAAAGGCTAAACTGTCCCGTCTCAAAATAGTTGGCCACGGATTTGATTCTTAATGGCCTAACTAAAAAGTTTGAGGCATTCGTCATGAACTACAACATGAACGGATGGGACAAAGAGCATAAATGAACTTCATTCTATGCTCAAATCAGCTGAGGCGGGAATGGGTAAAAGGTTTTACCCTTCTCACCATAAATGAAGGTGGAGAAAGAGAAGGTCTCTACCCCCCCTAAGGCAACTGTTGCCAAAGGAAAGGGGCATGTTGGGGGAAAGGGAAGATGGCTGTTAGGGCGCAACCTCCGAAGCCCAAGGAGAAGAAGCAAAAGGTTGCTGTGAACGACCCATGCTTCAAATGTGTGAGATAGGCATTGGATGAGAAATTGTCCAGTCTATCTCAAAGAGTTGAGAGAAAAGAGGGATGCGGGGCAAACCTCAGGTATAATTTACATGATACATGTTGAGCTGAATGTTATTTCTTCTAACACATGGGTATTATATCAGATGTGGAACTCACATTTGTAATTTGTTGCAGGGGTTCAGAAGAAATGAGCATTATGCAAAAGGGAAATAAGTCTCTTCATGGGCAATGGTGCAAAGGTTCATGTGGAAGCCCAAGAGCCTACATTTTGAAGCTTCCAAGTGGTTTGGAAGTTATTTTTAATAATGTATTATATGCTCCTAGCTTGACTAGGACATAATTTCTGTTTCCCGTTTAAGACAATATGATTATGATTTCAAGTTTGTTGACAATGATATTCATGTTTCTTTAAATCATGTATTTTATTTTAAGGCTATACCTTGTAATGGTATTTAAATTGGTTCATGAAAACGCAACATATGATAGCTCTATATACCAAGCAAACCCAAAAGACTCAAATTAGATTTGAGTGATACCTACCTTTGGCATTGTCGTCTTGGTCATATAACAAGAAACGTATACAAACGCTTCAAAAGAATGGTCTTTTAAAACAAATGAATATGATTCATTTGATGTATGTGAATCTTGTTTACAAGGAAAAATGACTAAGGCACCCTTTAGTGGAACTAACGAAAGGGCGAAAGATTTATTACGTATCATACATTCGGATGTATGTGGTCCTTTTAAGCCAATGACTAGGAATGGTGAAAGATACTTCATTACCTTTACCGACGATTATAGTCGCTATGGGTATGTGTACTTATTAAGGCACAAAGATGAAGCTTTTGAAATATTCAAAATCTTCAAGAATGAAGTAGAAAATCAACTCAACAAATCAATTAAAGTTCTCCGTACCGATAGAGGCGGTGAATACCTAAGTGATGTTTTTCAAGATCATCTTAGGAGTTGTGGGATTGTCTCACAACTCACTCCACCTGGAACACCACAACATAATGGTGTGTCTGAGAGGAGATCGAACCCTATTGGATATGGTTAGATCTATGATGGCTAGAAGCACATTGCCTCTATCATTTTGGGGTTTCGCTTTGCTCTCCGCGGCCCGTATTTGAATATGGCCCCAACCAAAAAGGTGGAAAAAACACTTTTTGAGATATGGCATGGAAGAGTTCCATCCCTATCATACTTAAGGGTCTGGGGTTGTGAGGCTTATGTTAAGACTCCCACCCAAACAAATTAGAGTCCGATCCACCAAGTGTATCTTTGTTGGATATCCTAGAGATTCTATGGGATATTATTTCTATGATCCACTGGAACAAAAGTGTTTTGTTGCCAGAAATGGCGAGTTC
Source organism: Flaveria linearis (assembly GCA_024085815.1). Taxonomy (NCBI): domain Eukaryota; kingdom Viridiplantae; phylum Streptophyta; class Magnoliopsida; order Asterales; family Asteraceae; genus Flaveria; species Flaveria linearis. Next base: position 45,250,456 of record CM044014.1, on the reverse strand, counting down.
TTAGACAAAGTTCCTTATGGAAGGAACTAGCAGTAGAACAGTGGATCTTGAGGAGGATCAAGATTCACAGCTCGATGCATGTTTGGTTGAAACTAGCACTCAACATGAGGATGATGAGAATGATCAAACAGTTGATCAATACACACCAAACGTTCGCAGAAGTGGTAGAACTAGTAATCCACCTGAAAGATACGGATTTTTCATGGATGGATGCTACGTGTAGATTCAGATGAACCAACCACATATCATGATGCAGTGTCCAATTTGGATTGTGACAAATGGCTTGAGGCCATGAACGTTGAGATGCAATCCATGTATGACAATCAAGTTTGGGAACTTATTGTACCACCTCTTAATTCCAAAGTAGTTGGAAGTAAGTGTTTTCAAGAAGAAAACCGATATGCAGGAAACTTGGATACTTACAAAGCTAGACTTGTAGCAAAGGGTTTCACTCAAACTCAAGGGGTTGATTATGATGAAACCTTCTCACCTGTTGCAATGCTAAAGTCTATAAGGATATTGTTTGCCATAGCTGCTCATTATGACTATGAGATTTGGCAAATGGATGTCAAAACCGCCTTCCTAAATGGATATCTTGAGGAAGATGTCTATATGGTTCAGCCTGAAGGTTTTGTCGATCCAAAACATCCTGATAAAGTATGCAAGTTAAAGAAATCAATCTATGGATTGAAGCAAGCATCGAGAAGCTGGAATCACCGTTTTGATGAGGAGATAAAGAAATTTGGCTTCATAAAAACGCTAATGAGGCTTGTTGTGCATAGAAGGCTAGTGGGAGCATAATAACCTTCCTAGTATTGTATGTTGATGACATACTACTATTTGGAAATGACATCCCAACCTTGGAAGGTGTAAAAAAATGGCTTGGAAGTTGTTTTTTCATCAAGGATCTTGGTGAAGCTGCCTATATTCTGGGAATAAAGATCTATAGGGATAGATCAAGGCGGCTGATTGGTTTGAATCAAGTGCATACATTGTCAAAATCTTGAAAAGGTTCAAGATGGAAAACTCTAAGAAAGGTACTGTACCTATTCAAAGAGGGTACGACTCAATGTCCAAGCTCGAAGGAGGAGCAAATAGAAATGAAGGCAATCCCATATGCATCTGCTATAGGATCCATCATGTATGCAATGATATGCACTAACCGGACGTGTCATGCGCTTTAAGCATGACAAGTAGATACCAGCAAAATCCTGGTGATAGTCATTGGTGGCTATCAAGAACATTTTGAAGTACCTAAGGAGGACCAAGGATATGTTCTTGATCTACGGTCTGGTGAAGAGGAACTCGTAGTAAAAGGTTACACGGATGCGAGTTTCCAAACCGATCGAGATGATTCACGATCTCAATCGGGGTACATCTTTATTCTGAATGGGGAGCTGTTTCTTGGAAAAGCTCAAAGCAAGAAGTCATAGTGTTGTCCACTACAGAGTTTGAATACGTCGCCGCTTCAATGGCAGCACAGGAAGCTGCATGGCTGAAGAAATTCATAGCCGATCTAGGGGTAGTCCCTTCCATTCAGGATCCCCTAGAGATCTTTTGTGACAACGAGGGTGCGATTGCTCAAATCAAGGAACCTCGTGCTCATCAAAAGACTCGGCACATTGAACGGAGATTCAACTTCATAAGGGATGAAGTTGAAAAGGAAAGATATGTATTCGCAAAGTCCCACTGATAAAAACATTGCGGATCCACTCACAAAGCTCCTTGAAAGGCAAAGCATGAAGGCCATGCTTGTGCCATGGGACTTAGATATTCAAGTGACTGGGTTTAATGTTGTACTTTGTATTTGGATATTGGAACTCATATTATTTGACTAATTATATGGTTATAATTTCATTTGTTCTTCTATTTTAGCATGTTTAAATCCGTGAATAAATAAGTTATTCTAAACGTCCGTAGTCGATCATACTTGTGGAACAATTATGAATGTAGACTATGGAATTGGATTGGTTGATATTCATAAGTATGAATATAGAGCAAGAGGTTGCTACCAAGGTTCATTGATAGATAATAGGATATAGATATGGACTGACCCGCTCTCATTATTTCTGCATGGAATCTTTGTGATTAGTCATAAGAGATATTGAGTAAAGGCGAATATCATTGTATCCTCAGACCTGAGATACATATTGGGTCTTGATATTCACCAAGTATTGTACTTTGACTTAGTACTTTGCTGTTCTGAAAAATTGGCAGTACATAAGGCTGAGTTCAGGTATGATATGAGGTGATTGTGAGAGACGTATGTAGTCAAGATGGAATTTGTTCCTCTTATTCGTTGAGAGTTAGATGTCTAAGGCCTATTAAAGTTAAATCATCGGAGAATGAAATTCTGTGTCTCTTGGATTTAACATGACATCTGAACAAAAGGATAGATGATTGATTCACCTAAATCATATTCAAGTAAGGTACTTGAAATGGATGATGTTATTGAATGGCACTTAGTCATATACATTAGGGGTAGCAAACCGTTGCTAGGCGTTATTTGCTGCTTACATCAATCTTCTATGAATCTTGTGCAAGTGGGAGATTGAAGGAATTGATCTGCCCAAGATACATATTAAATTGATGTGGCTAGTGTGATATGATCCAAGTCGGGTCATACCCAAAATAATTTATTTGTAGATAACAAGCTTGTCAAACACCAATAGATAATTTATTTGTAGATAAGATCATACAATGTTATTTAGTTGTGTTTTAAAAAACCCTTGCCTTAAATGATCGGCCGCCCAAGGGAATTAAGATTCCTTTTGCTTGGTCTTGTAAATATAACAGCATTTAGACATTCCATAATTTGCATGCAACAAGCACTTATCTCTCCAAATCTCTCTTTCTCTCATGGTTTTGAAGCAAGAACAAGTGCAGAATTCTCAGCTTTCTAAAGGGTTTGGATTGCTGAAAATTTGGTGTCAAGGATTCCTAGCAATCAAGGGTGTTTGAAGAAACTTTGGGTACAACCTCTTGAGAGCTTCTACTTTGAAGTTTCAGCCACCCTTCATCTCCACACTCCTCTAGAAAATGTTTCTTTGAAGACCTCTTAAGGTTGTAATCTTTACATCCTATGTTCTTATTATTGTATGCATTGTGTATAATGATCCATGGCTTGGGGTTCTTTGTTAAATGGGTTTAACAACTATCTAAAGAACATGTTTTAAAAATTTAAAATCCGCTGCGTTTCATATAAACTAAGTTATATGAGCTTTGATAAACATGTTAAAACCCCTACACAGTCTCCCTCCATTCGGGTGAGTGGCCTCCAGTCTCCCTCCATTTGGGTGACTGGCCTCCAGTCTCCCTCCATTCGGGTGACTGGCCTCCGGTCTCCCTCCATTCGGGTGACTGGCCTCCGGTCTCCCTCCATTCGGGTGACTGGCCTCGGTCTCCCTCCATTGGTGCCTGGCCTCGTCTCCCATTCGGGCGACTGGCCTCCCGTCTCCCTCCATTCGGGCGACTGCCTCCAGTCTCCCTCCATTTGGTAGACTGGCCTCCGGTCTTCCTCCATTCGGGTGACTGGCCTCAAGTCTCCCTCCATTCGGGTGAATGGCCTTAGCTGATGCAGAATGCAGTTCATCCGACTGCAGCCGAGGGTTTTCGGCCTCCAAACTCATATAAACCCATTTTGAGCCCAAATCGACCATCCTAAGCCTTAGAGAAACATACCACGACCTCATTCGAGCACAACCACACATGAAATCAAGCTCCAAACGCATCATACACATACACAATGCAAAAATTGGGTTTACACCCAAAACTCGAAAAAGGGATTTTCAGACGTGTTCCAGCCCCAAAATCATTCAAAATCATGTAAAAGAGGGTCCTAGAACTCACCTAGATGATCCCGTCGAGTAGAACTTCGATTTAACTCGCTACACGTCGATTTCGCACTCTCGAACACGCTTGAACCAAGCTTTCTTCTCCTCTTCTCCCTTTTTCTCTCTACTTTCTCTCTATGGCTGATGTTTGTGAGTGTGGGGAGAGGGTAAGGGCTGCCCTCTCCCTTAAATGCTACAGTTCAGTCGCCCGAGCTCCAGACCTATGGGCACTCCAGTCGCCTGAGCTCCATGCGATTGAACACTCCAGTCGTGAGACTCCCATGCGTATGGAGCTCCAGTCGTGCGACTTCCATGCGTATGGGACTCTAGTCGCATGACTCCCATACGTATGGATGCCCCAGTCGCATGACACTCCAAACGAAATTTTCCATGTGTTACAAGTCCACCCCCTTAAACGGGTTTCGTCCCCGAAACCTGTTGTTCCTTAATTCTTTGCGGGCAATACTGTCTCATCTCTTTTCCAGTCTCTCACCTGGAATCCAATCGCTCTACATCATTTATCAACTTACGACTTCTGGTCCATCTTTGACTATCTCCGCCGGCAACCCATGCATACTGATCAATGTCCATTTGACCAGGACCTACGGCCTCAAATATGCCATATAGAGTACGGTCACTATAATTTAAAAAGAAACACCACAAGCCTTGTTTGATGTTCTTTACGTATGAATAATGAGCCTCTGGCAAACCAAACAACTGACGAGAAAGGCATTTCTTAATCGTGCTATGTGTTGTTCCATATATAGCTGCATCGAGATCGGTTTTCTCAGGTTCCTTGCAGGTACACTGTGATTGAAAGGAAAATCGGCTTCTTTGGTGGCCTAAACCAAATTTATCGTTTTCTTTTGCTTCCGCGCTCCCAGTCTACTTGTTTGCTGCAACGTCAAAACTATGCGTACATTGTCGTTCGATGAACCGATCACAGGCTGAAACTGTTCCTCAGACAACGGGTGACACAGCTTTCTCAATTGCATCACGCAATCCTTTAGGGCATCAGGTAACCTAGTGAATTCATTAATAGTAATCTCTACATTGAAGGGATCCTAGACGTTTCCTCTCCTACTGTGCAACTCATAACAGAAGGCAGTAGGAACGAACTACTACTGGCATCGCGTTCAAGGCATAAGGGCTTAAACGTAAATTACCTGAAACATACCTGTCGTCAAGTCAAAGTCCGCTCTGGCCTTCACCCTTTGTCCTCCTTCCTCGCACCGGAGCTTCCTGCCCTTGACTTCCTACAATCCTTGCTCAGATGTCCCGTCTCACCACAGCTGTAGCACTTAGCCACGCGGCATTCCCTTGCCCTGTGACCTTCCTTTCCATATTGAAAATAAACGCTCAGTCCCTATTTGCACTCCCCCTCGTGACCTCTACCACACTTCTTGCATACCTCATTCCTCCTTGTTATCCTTTCTCGATCATCGATCCTTATCACTTTACCTTCGACCTCCATTCCACCATCACTATCTCGACTTCCTTTCCCCTTCTTAACATAGGCTCGCTCCTCCGCTTCGCCTATTATCGCCATCACCTCCCGCTCGTCGTACAACCTTCTCGCCAGATCTACCGTCGACCTGAATGTGCTGGGTTGGGCCGCGATCATGTGCCTACGGATATCCGCCGGCAAGCCCTGAATGTACTTCTTAATTTTCCGCGAAAGAGGTGTCAGCTGTTCTGGCACCAGTCGTGCCATCTCGTTGAATTTGGTGGTGTACTGTTGATGTGTCATCGTCCCCGCTTCCAACTGCAGGAACTCCTTTTCAACCTTATCCATCTCACGGTGAGGACAGAACTCCTCAATCACCAGCCTCTTCAACTCTGACCATCTCATTCTGCCGATAGCCCGGCTACCCTCAACTTGGACTATGTTGTCCCACCAGCACAAAGCTGAGTCCACGAAAGACTGGGTGGCAAACTTCACTTTCTGATCCTCCCGGCACTCGCTGATATCAGCACAGGTTCCATTTCCCTCACCCACCGGTGAGCAGCAGCAGCAGTGCTATTACCATCAAAAGTTGGGGGCTTGCATCATTGAAATGCCCCGTAGTTATAGTCTCGTGCAACCTCCTGCACAGGCTCCTCCTTCTCTTCCTCCTCATCGGAGAAAATTGTTTCAGTCTCCATCCATCTCCTTCCACCTGAAGGTTTACCCCTTTCCTGTCTCTCCTCATCCCTAACAGCCTTTATCACTTTAGTCACCACAGACGGTAGGATCGTCTGCATGGCCTGGTGCACTTCTTCCGCAACCGCCTCTCTCATCGAGGATCTCAGGTTAGCACTCTCATCACCGCCCTTCGGATGAGGGGTTTTGGGTTCTTCATGAACCACCTTCTCAACTCTAGGTCTTCCTCTCGTGACCCGTGGTTCAACACCACATCCACCATCACCTCCACCACGTGAAGCCTTAGAAGATCTACCACCGGCCATCCTCTATAATACACTGAAAGATTCAAACACCAACATGGTCATTCAAGGGAATAGCTCAGTTCATGTCAAGTATAGTAAGTCCCTAATTACAGTGATCAGTTGTGATTAGCCACTTACCTTACTTTTTATACCCTGAGCATTACCTGTCATGACTATATTAGCATCTAAATCTAATAGTAGCACATAAACACATAGCATGCGCACATAATACCGGTTAACTTTAAGAAAATACCTGATGGCACGCAGCTACTCAGTTTGGTATTCCTTCCCTTTCCGTCCCATTCTGAGTTTAAGTTAAGGTTTATTTTGAAAATTTACCCTTTTCACTTAAACTTTGGCCCTGATACCAACTTGTAAGGCCTCGATCCCGGGCACCTCAAAGTTGGTCATTCATGGCACATTAAACATATAATTTACATTTACTCAGTAAAATCATGCAGCGGAATCGATAAAAGGACATTCTCATTTCATCATAAAATCCTTTGCAAAATAATACATCGTTAATTAGCTACAAAATACATATTTTTGCATTACATAACATTACAATGATTGTTGCGGAAATATTTTAAAACTAAGAGGATTCCTTAAGTAATCCCGTTTATTTGAATCCTCAACAAACACTTGTATGCAACATAATGTACAAAGGAATGCCATCCCAAAAGAACTGAGTAGTCGCCCCGTGCCATCCTCAGCAACATACCTGCCAACTGGAAACACATCAAAAGTTAGCGTTGCTGAGTGAGTTCTAGTTTTATAATAAAACATACTTTTCTTTCGTTAAAACCGTTCTTTACACACATGCGAACACACATCATACGTACACATACATAATTTCTTTATTAACTTTCTGTGTTCTTACTCATTCTTTAACTTAACTTTTGTTCGTTCTCTGTCTGTCATTCGCTCATTATCTATTCTTAACTTTCATACATTTCTTTTCTTTTACTTCTTTCGGGAGCCGATCACACTTTACCCTCTTCATGGCACACAACCATGATTACTGAGGTCGAGTGACAAGGGTCCCATTTCATACATTATCATTACGTTCCTTCCGTTTGTTACGTTTATTCGTTCGTTCTTTAACTTTCATTACTTTCATTAACTTTCATTCGTTTCATACTTCCTTTCATAATTTCTTTCTCATCTAGATATTGTCTCATGCAATATCCCCGACTCATGTCCAAAGACTAATGTTGTGCCGGGGCTTGACAAACAAACCCCCGACTCATTTCCGAAGACTGACACAGCACCGGGATATGCGACAAAGCTCCCGTCAAGTCAATCATCTAGATTGAACTCCATCCGAGTCTGTTGCAACACAAAGTTGCTCACCTCACTATCTCGTCTCATGCAATATCCCCGACTCATGTCCGAAGACTGATACTGTGCCAGGGCTTGACAAACAAACCCCCGACTCATTTCCGAAGGCTGACATTGTACCGGGATACGAGACAGAGATCTCATCTCTCTATCTTGTCTCATGCAATACCCCCAACTCATGTCCGAATACTGATACTGTGCCCGGGATTGTTACACAAACCCCCGACTCATGTCCGAAGACTGACACAGTACTAGGATACGCGGCGAGGATCTCGTTCGAGTCTGTTGCGACACAGAGTCGCTTGCAAGCCTTACGTTCGTTCATTCGTTCATTAATGCATGCACTCATTCGTTACGTTCCTCTTTCATTATCTTCCACTTTACATTACATAATACTTTCAATTCATTCATTAACATTCAACGCAAAGCCCAGGGAAGACAAACATGCAATAAATAAAAGAAACATACACATAATCATAAACATACATCATCACCATACAGGCATCATCATACATTCATAACACACATCCGACATACAATGCATCACACGCACCGCCAGGCATGCATCACACATAACATCATGCACGTCATCGTCGTCAACTCATCATCATACATTGTCTTGCATCATCCATGCCCAACTTATCATCTACGACCCTGAGGGTCCGAGTCTAAGTCCGCACTTTTCGAAAGACGGACAATACTACGAATATTCGAGCGTATGGACACCCTTCAGTCGACTGGCCTCCATGCGACAGGCCCTTCATTCGGGTGACTAGACCTTCATTTAGGTGACTGGACCTTCATTCTCGCTCCAGTCGGGTGACTGTCCTCCAGTCTCCCTCCATTCGGGTGACTGGCCTCCAGTCTCCCTCCATTCGGGTGACTGGCCTCCAGTCTCCCTCCAGTAGGGGTGACTGGCCTCCAGTCTCCCTTCAGTCGGGTGACTGGCCTCCAGTCTCCCTCCACTCGGGTGACTGGCCTCCAGTCTCCCTCCATTCGGGTGACTGGCCTCCAGTCTCCCTATATTGGGGTGACTGGCCTCCAGTCTCCCTCCATTCGGGTGAATGGCCTTAGCTGATGCAGAATGCAGAATGCAGTTCTTCCTGACTGCAGCCGAGGGTTTTCGGCCTCCAAACTCATCTAAACCCATTTTGAGCCCAAATCGACCATCCTAAGTTTTAGAGAAACATACCACGACCTCATTTGAGCATAACCACACATGAAATCAAGCTCCAAACGCATCATACACATACATAAATGCATAAAATTGGGTTTACACCCAAAAACTCGAAAAAGGGTTTTCAGACGTGTTCCAGCCCCAAAATCATTCAAAATCATGTAAAAGAGGGGTCCTAGAACCCACCTAGACGATCCCGTCGAGTAGAGCTTTGATTTAACTCGCTACATGTCGATTTCGCACTCTCGAACCTGCTTGAACCAAGCTTTCTTCTCGTCTTTTCCCATTTCTCTCTTCTTTCTCTCTCTATGGCTAATGTTTATGAGTGTGGGGCGAGGATAAGGGCTGCCCTCTCCCTTAAATGCTACAGTTCAGTCGCCCGAGCTCCAGGCGTATGGGCACTCCAGTCGCCTGAGCTCCATGCGATTGAACACTCCAGTCATGCGACTCCCATGCGTATGGAGCTGCAGTCGTGCGACTTCCATGCGTATGGGACTCTAGTCGCATGACTCCCATGCGTATGGATGCCCCAGTCACATGACACTCCAAACGAAATTTTCCAGGCGTTACAGATCCACTTCAGACCTACGGATGTATCTCGTCGGTTGTTGAGGTCTGAAGTTTACCCACCTGGTGTGGTATTCTTTCCTTAACGCCACCTCAAACCAACCTAACATCTGTCTTCGATCAGCATATAACAGATTTAAGTGTGTCAGCTGGTTGAGCTCAAAACCAGGGAGAGTCATCAGATCATAGGGAAATCTGAAGTACTCTATTCCCTTTTCCCTCTTAACTACATAGACGTTAAGATCCTCAAAATATGCCCATGCTATGATCTTGCCAGACACTTTCTGATGACATTTGACTCTATAAAGCTTTGTGTAGGCATTCTGCTTTTGAGGCGCGCGCTGGGCTTTCATTTTAGCAAAACAAACTGCCCATTCAGCCTTTTTTGCATCAACATCAGCATTCGAGTCTTGGGCTTAGCTTTCATCTTTCTCCTTTGCTTTCTCAAGTTATCCAACTTATCAAAAGTACCACTATCGAAGGTTTCACCTAAATTGGGGATAGCATGTCCTTCCGGATCAGTGTACTGAGGATAGTGATCAGCAGTGACATCCTTTATCTCGATTTCATCAACGCTGTGAAGCTTATCATCACTTCCCACATCAACTGTAGGAGCATCTTTGACCAACTCGTCTAGATTCAGCCTGAAGATTTCAGCCAGCTGCTCATCCGAGAGGTCATGGATTACCTCTCCTTCCTCTGGCGTGTAGCTAACAGACCGTTTGACTATCCCTTATAGGTCAAGAATCATTGTTAATTGACTCTGAACCTGCTGAAGGGGTTTGACATCAAAATCATCGGTCTGTTGCTTTTCATCTGTTTGATTAAACATTTCAAAACAACACAAGCACATCAGCGATCAAAGCATTAATATAAATAGACATTGATAAACATTAATTACATAGTTGTAATACATATTTCAAAGTACAAAAGATAATCAAAATTAAAACATCTAACCATTACTCTTGTCTTGATCACTAGGCTCTTCAGCTTGAGGGGCAGAGGTGGACGGTCCTGATTCTTGTTGTCGTTTTGTCCGTCGTTCCTGAGCCGCAGGATCTGCGGCTGATGCAGATGCATCACCTTCTGGCTCATCCTCTGCTCCCGGCTTCCCTATCTTTTCCACTTCCCTCTCCCTGAACCTCATCATCATCATCAGATGACTCGTCATCATCATCACCATCGCCACCATCCCATTTAATCTTAAGGGGCTCGCCTTTGGTACCCTTTAGCCTTAGGCTTAGCTTCTTGTTGTTCCTCTCAACCTCCTCAATACTCTTCACCGATGCCTTTAGAAGATCATTCTGTTTGGTAAAGGCACAGTGAGCTCGGGTCATAGCTCTCTCAAGTTCACCTTCCCTCACAGTCAGCTGTGTAATATGCTAACTCTGAGCAGTCGTCTTCTCTGACAGCTGGGCAACCTGTTTGCCCTGCGCAGCATTGACAGCCATCAACGGATTCATCTGGTTCGCTCGTATATCATCGGTGGCGAGCAGTTTGAGAACCATACGGTTAAGGTTGGCAAGCTGTTCCTCTAGCCCAACGATGGGCAGAGAGGATCTCAGAAGTACGGATGAGGTGGAAGGTCCGGCCTGGGATGTGGTGGGTGGAGTGGTGGATGTGGTATTTATGGGAGTGGTGGTGATAGTGGTTTGTGGTGGGATGGATGAAGTGGGTGGTATGGTGGTGGTAATGGTTTGTCGTGGGATGGATGAAGTGGGTGGAGTGGTGGTGGCTGTAGTGGTGGTGGTAGATGTGATGGGTGTAAGATGGGGTGGCTGTGGTGGTGGTAGGTGTGATGGGTGTAGTGGATGTAGTGGATGTGGTGGTAGAGAAGGTCATCGGCACTATACGTCTTCTTTTGGCCTTCTTGCCATCTGGCTGAGCCATCCTCTTAAGCCGAGAGCCCCTTGAGCTCTGTCCTTCCCCTGGGCTTGGCTGAGGATGAGAGTATGTAGGGTCTGCAGTGTCTGTCCTCTCTCCCTTAGCCCGGCATCCCCCAACCGCCTCTATGCCCCTCTCTGTAGCCACTACACGACTACCCACATTCCGTGTGAGTGGCTCTTCATCCGACTCATCATCTCCCTCATCCTGAAGAAAGTCCTGATGGATGGGCGCCTGCTCCAATCTACCGGGAGCTGATGAACTGACATGTGGGGGTGGTGGAGACATAGTATCTGTCTCAGTGGCCCTAGGTGCACTCGGGTCTGCATCTCCACCACCCTGATGATCGTCGTCGTCGTCATCGTCCTCGTCATCAATCGGAGCCAGTATCGCTCAACATCCGAATCACTATCATCGTGATGCCACTTTTTCCTAAATGCCGCCACATAATCCTCACAGGCCAGATGCCCAAACAGTCTCCTGACCGAGGGTTTCACCTGCTTCCCCTGGTACACTCTCATCCTGCCCAAGTTGGTATCATCCATCACCTCAAGCACCACTACATCGTCGTTCTCCTTCGACAGGGAAGGAAGCTTCTGATCTATGATCATCTATAGAAATCTTGGGTACATGCAGAACCTTTCCTTCCCCTTGGCCTCTATATTCTCGACCATATACGAGAAGATCATCTGTGAGAAACTGAACGGGTGGTTCAGCACCAAAGCCACATAGGCATTCTGGATTTGAGCTGAGAGCTCATCAAATCCTCCTCTCCTCGAAGCAATGCACTTTAGAATCACATGAGCTAAGTACTTGAACTGGGGACACAGATTGCTTTAGTTGAGCACACCTGCGTTGATGTCCCCAGTGTACTTCATCCGTAGAAAGCACCCCCTAACCGTCAGAGGGTGAAGCTTGGTTGGGTGATCCACATCATCACCCAACTCCAGGACTTGCCTAAGATTAGCTGCAGTAATGCTGATCTCCTGTCCGAAGATCGAGCTCTGTATACAGTATGGCTCAGTGGACCTATCAAAGGTGGCCCCTTCCTAGAAGGTCTGCTAGAGTGATCTGTATGGAGTACACTATGTAGATATAGCCCTGAATATCCTAGAACCTTGAAGAAAAGCTATAATCTCTATAAACTCAAAAGCATTCCGAGATGTGGGGTCCAGATGAGCATATATGTTATGCTTAGTACTCATCATCCAACGGTCCGCCATATTTCTGCAATACAAGGGGCAAACAAGTTAGTACAGTTCATAATAGATAAACATTTTGACTTAGAACAGATTTTGACCAACATGGTTCAATCATGCGATTGAACCATACAACTGGATTCAGTCGTGCGATTGAGCATGCGATTGACTTCAGTCGTATGCAAGTCCATGTGGTTGAGTCAGTCGTGAGATTGAGCATGCGGCTGAGTTCAACCGGGCGATTGAGCATGCGGCTGAGTTCAATCGTGCGATTGAGCTCATACGCCTTGTTCATTCGGTCGATTTACTCTCTCTTTGACACTCTAAACTTGAATCTAGGTCAAAACTTGATGTTAAACATCGAGTTTAGTCTCGTTAGATTCGCAGTGACCCTAACTATCACTGAAACACCTTTAAACCGACAATCTTGTTCGTTTAAATGGTCTATTTTAGGGTTTATCTTTGGTTATTTGATTTAACAGTTTAGGTCACATTAGATTGGTTTTAACTGGTTGTTTGACCTTGAATCGTTTGCAAAATACTTGTAGAAAAGTATAATCAATGTTAGAACTCAGATTAGAAGGTAAACGTAAAAGTTCAAAATTTTGGCAGCATAGCAATGTAAAGGCGGTTTTTGGAAAATTTTTTGAAGTCTGGTGGGGATTCCGACCGACTAAGCCTCTATTTATACTGATTAGGGTTTCAGTCGTTTGACTGGACCCATACGCATGGCTCAATCGTGCAACTGAAGTTCAGTCGTGCGACTGAACCATACTCATGTTTTCATTCGTGCGACTGGCTCAGTCCTGTGGTCCAATCGTATGACAGTCTCGTACTCATGATCCAATCGTATGACTGGCCCATTCTCATGGTCCAATCGTACGATTGGCTCATACTCATGATTCGTGTGATTGATTCATACTCATGAGTTGACCTCATACTTTTCCAAACATTCAATTTTCACTTTTGATTGATAAAACATTATGAGCACTGATCATCTCAGACATGATCCTTTTAACGAAAAACCATATGATCACCTCAGACGTGATCCTTTTAAGTAAAACCTTTGATCACCTCAGATGTGATCCTTTTACCTTTAAAACTTTGATCATCTCAGATATGATCCTTTTAATTTTGCAATAATCTGGTCACCTCAGACGTGACCCTTTTAAAGTATGATTCACAGAATTAATCTTGTTATATAGTCCGACATGAAAGACAATAACTAGAAATAGAAATCAACTTAAAGCTTAAACAAAGCAAGACATATTTTTTTGTTTTTTTTTTGTTTGAGGTGGGTTGAAAACTATTTAATTATCATTTAACCGATTTATCCCCCTGAGCAGAACGGCTTAAGTTTGATTGATCATCTCTGGAGAGATTCATATGGAATCATACAGGTGTATCATAATCATTTGGGACTCTTGGATATATCTTTAAATTGATGATCCTTATTACTCTCAGAGTCATAAGCGCTAACAGGAAATCATACAAGGGCTGTAAGAGGCACACAATGATTTTTACTGTCGAGAGTTGCAGCCATGACGATTATCAGTATTGTTGTCCACTTAAATCCATACATAGTGTAACACCCCTAAAATCTAGCCCAATTAGAAAGCTTAACGTATTATAGGACCCAATAAAGGTCCGGATTGATTTGGGCTTACCAAAGAAATCTTGCAAAACGAAACTAGCCTTTTGGGCCCAATAAGCCCAATAAGGGCCCGAACTTATAAAAAGGCCCATTTAAGGCCCAAATGCACATTTACGAACTAATTAAATGAGAAACCATGAAACAATGAATTCTTATGTGACTTGAAACAACTATGGAAAAGGTCCAAACTAAAAACAGATTCAGAACCCATGCCGGGTAAAAACCGGCAATTTACCGCGTACTACGTCTGAATTCCACCAGGAATTCCTTATAATGGCTTGTCGTCCAATTTAAATCCATGTTAATGCTAACAATATCATAAACAATGCTTGTTGAAAGATTTTTCATCAATCAAGCATAATCAACAGAAATTCGTAAGCGAAACGCGAAAACCGGTTTGCACCGGCATTTAACTGACGTCTGTTATGACGATCAAGTCTCGTAACTCCGAAAATATTTATCTAATCATTTTTTATTATCATAACATATTGAATTTGATGAATGGTACGTTGTCCGGAATAACTGCGTTCCGAAACGCGACCGTGACGCGAACCGGGTTTCGATCAGGTAAAACCCGAGAATTCGTCAGATAAGGTTTTAACGTAACCAACATGGGGAAATAACGCTCAAAATATCATTCTAATGCTTAATTGCATGCATTTAGATATCAAAATAATAATAATAGCGCTCGTTCGAGGAAAACTCGTAAAACCGATAACGTGTCGATTTCGCGGTATCGTTTAACTGTTCTGTACGTTTTAAGTACGATAAAATTATTAATCTCTGATTACTTATGACGTTTTCTATAACCGAGTCTAACGATAAATGAAATTTATTACGTCACGCAAAAATTGACTCGAACGCGTTAGGAACCGAACTGTTTACGAACCCATTTCATTTAACCCAAAAATTAATATTCCATTTAGGGTTTAAACAACTTAATATTCCATTTTAGGGTTTAAAACCCAAAAATTCAGAGAAGAGAAAAAGAGGCGCGCGACCTCCCCTTCTCCCCCCCTTTCCCTTCGATCCGGCCAAACCACCGGCCGGAGGCGGCCGATTCCGGCAAATTGACGACAGCCCCGACTCCCCTCACCCCTGCGGTCGCGATAGTGACTTCAATTTCTCCCGAAACTCAACGTGGCGACGGGAATCGAAGGATGAAGTGGCGGTTGCAGGTCAATTTCGAGGTGATGGTAAACCGACGGTGGTGTTGGAGGTTGTGGTTGCGCGGTGGTGATGATGGTTGTGTGCGGTCGCGATGGCTGTGATGGTGATTCTGTGGTTCGAGGATGCGATGGTGGTGTGCGGTCCCGATGGTGGCTGTCGGGCATGGATGGATCGCGGTGGTGGTGGTACTGTCGTGGTGTTCCCACACCACAGGCGACGGTGGCCGAAGGTGGCCTAGGCCACCCCACTGCTTTTTCTCTCGATCTGTACTAGGCTGTCGGTGATAGGCTGCAATGAGGGATGTTATTGGCTGTCAGTGGTGGTTCATGGCAGAAAACAACCACAACACCCGATTGATGGTGGTTTGTGGTGGTTGATGCTGTTCGAGGTGAAATGCAGTCGTTTGATGTGGTGCATGTGGTTGGTTCTTGATGATGGTTGCAAAACAGCAGTAATGGTAAGGTAAATCTATCATTGTGCTTGTGTTGTTGTTGGTTTTGGTGAATGTTGGCTGTGATTCGGTCTGTCGTTGCTTGTTGTTGTTATTGGTTGTGATTTGGGGCTGCTAATGGTAGTATATCAGGGTGCATGTCGATTGTGGTTGTGTTTTGATGGTCGTGGTGATGGTTGTGGGTTGAGACTGTGGCTGCGTTGTTATTGGTTGGGTGATGGTGGTCAATGGTGGAGTAGGACCGCGAGGGGATGATAATGGTGGCTGAGGTTGGTCTAGTTTAGGTCATGGTCTTGGTGGTATGTTGGGCTTGGATGTCGACATAATGGTGATGGTTACGATGGTTGTTTGATGATGGTTGTGGTTGTAATCGTGGGTGTGAATGTTGCTGGTTGTTGTGATAGTTGTGGCTGTTGAGTTATAGATGTGGATCTAAGCAGAAAAACGATAGCGTTAAGCTGTTATTATGGTTTCGACAATGGTGGCTGGAATTGAAGGTTGTTGGCTGTCGGTTGTGATTGTGTTGGCTGCATGTGGTGGATGGTGATGGTAAGAGACACAACCGACGTGTTTGTTAACGTATGTTGAGATTTTGGTTGCGTTTGGGTATTAGATAACAATATATTAGTGTTTGAATATGATTTTGGTACGTTTTGGGTTAGGTAAAACATCGGTCAAAGCTGGTCAAACTTGGTCAACGAGCGGTCAACGGAACGAGAACGCGATTTAATCCCGTCGTAAACGAGTGGGTTAGAATACATAAACGAGTGGAAGGTAATATCGCACGCGCAACGCTTTGAAATTGAATTACAATCTGCATACGTGTTATTTGAGCTCTAATTAATTAAAGGATTAAATTATAAAATACGTGACTTATAAACGGAAATGAACGTTATTTACTCGAATTCAACCTAGATAAATATATGAAGCATTACATTTTGGGGAATTGGTTATAACATTGTCATTGATTATATAAAGAAATTTACCTCATGTCACATTAAATCGTACAATACTTAGAGATGTAATTCTTATAAATATTAATTGTAACACTCTTTTTATACAAATTACTTAGCGTCAATCCAGTTAACTAATATGATGTGAACAAGAACATTATAAACATCGTATGAAACATTATATATATTACTTACATTGTTAATGCAAGTTAATTATAAAGATTTGGAATCCATGACATAAATTGATTTTTCTACATTCTTCATACTAAGACTCAAGTCTTGATTAAATGCATAAATTAACCTAATGTACACGAATCAATTCATGACCATTAATAAATACGCAAGAAGCTAAGGTACACTAAGGATACTAATCACCAACCTTAAGACAACTAAAGAGCTCAACCGCACGCATGTAATAACATCATGCTAATTCTAAATGTGAATCTTATATGTCCTGGTTAGGATTGATTTGTTGATGGCTATCACTTTTCTTTATCAAGCTCTGAAATTATATAAGGACACCAGTTGAGTTCTCGTGTCCCCCTTTTTCTACTTTTGTTTTGGGGATGAAGCATGCTCCTTTAAACTAAAATTCTTATGTGTGATACTGTTTACTGTTTTGCATGATCTTTTGTTCTATGAACTATGATTGTGCTTACTTGATGCTTGTATGTGGGACTTTTTGGATACCTGCAGATACTTTAGTCATAATCATTAATTCTTTTGTGAACCGCTTGTTCTTACGTGAATAGATCTATTTGGGGAATCCCCCACGCACAGTGGCTCCCGCTACAGGGTGGTACCCCACTGAGATCCTGAGGGGTCGTTTGTGGCATGTAACAGGTTTTGAGTAAGATACTACGGTGAGCCATCCTAGCAGGAATGGTTCACTATTCTGAGGCTTGGTCCTTTCCTACGGGAATATCCGGTACAACATAACTTTAGAAGAGGCCAGCCGGGGACCAAGTGCAGGGTTGATTGTGATCCCCCACGATGACTGATACTATGATGATGCTTTTAAAATCGAATGAGATTTTTATAAACTATCACACTAGACTCTAAAACCTTTACTGTGGACTCTTGTAGTTCCTTTTAAATTGTTTTGAAACTTTAACCACTTGAACTCACCAACTTTATGTTGACACAATTCTTTTTAAGCATGTCTTCAGGTACAGCTAGGGAGAATAGTTGAGCAATAGAAGTTACCAAATCCGAAGCAATATATGAGGGTAGAGGTTAAAGACACAAGTCGAGCCTAGAAGTCTTAGTTATCGAGTCTCCAAGAAATATTTACCGAGAGATGGATCGTGACACCTATAGATCATAGATTGAAGCACCTTGTGAATTGGAAATAAAGCCAATATTTTAATGTAAATATCATGTGACACTATTTAATAAACCATTTAGTTTCCGCTGCATTTTGGTTGTTGTTTACTAATCGTGACGTCCCGCCTCTCTGGGCCCGGGGTGTGAAAGATTGGTATCAGAGCCAAAGGTTGTAGCGAAGTAGGTCTGCTTCGCGAGACCTAAACTACAACCATATGAACCTCATAGGACCACCTTAGTAAGAAGACTCTTCTGAGCTTTGCTGAACCAATGGTGTAAAAATACGGGTTTGCTTTGCAATACCCAAGGTGTAACCATAAATAGGACCAACCTGGTAGGTTGTTTCCACGATACAGTGATCCAAAGTTTGTAGCAAGAATAGGTTTCCCTAAGAACACCCTTCTTTAACCTGGATACCTTAAGGATTTCATATATCCTATTAAGAATTCTCTACCCTATAAAAACCTTGATACATTAGGGTATTACCTATGATAGGTGCACCCGAGTAAACCATGAAAGTATGGAATCTTTTGGGAGTTGACTCTTAGGACTACTGAATGTCAAGTACTAAGAATGTTAGAAACCAAAGGTGTGCATATAAATTAGGACTTAAATCCTGGAGAGATACTTATCTAATTGCACAGTTGACTTTTGTCACTATATGAAACAACTGTTGTTAGCTATACACTTGATACGACCTGTGTCGTTACCTGAGACAACTGTTATACTAATACTTGATTGAAATGATGATACTTGCTATTATGCCTCATTTGTAAGATGATACATGTTGGAATTTAGTGATAAGATATTAACCATGATGCCTTTTTGTTTGTTCTGCTCCCTAGGATAGCATGTACCTGAATGCTCATTTATTGCTTGATTTGCTGAAACTTACTTCGAGACAATTTCTGGGTTAACTTGAATGATAAGCCTAGTTGGAATCTAAGTGTGCTTAATTGCAGATGATGACTAAATGAAAATCATAAACTCCAGAACCTAAATACACAAAACTTGGAACTTATGATGGGAATGACTAGAATGATAGTGTAAGGTAAATTGACGATTACGGGTGCACACGTAATGGTGAATTTACAGGTACCCTTGAATTCTGGTGGGCCCTATCATGTAAACTAATATCAATGTAAAACACCTAAAGAACCAATAGATACAAGAATAAACACAGATATTTGGAATATATTCAATAATTTCAGGTTCAAAACTTTCATGCTGGGCGAAAACAATTTGACACTGGAAGAGCTACCAAGGACGATGTTGCAGTAACTATTCCTTTTCTTCTTCTTCTCTTTTCTTTTATTCTACTCTCCTATTGGAATTATGATGATAAGACCATCAGACTCTGAATATCATTAAATGATGTTCTCAAACTTAACTGGTCTCGTGCTGAGTATGGCACTCCACCTCGTTGTGCGTGTACTTTAGCCATACTACTTTGAGCGATGCCTAAAAATTCCTTCCTACCTAACACTGAATTCGTCAAAACTTCTTTAACATAGTGGAAGACTCTCTAACAAGGCTCGTCAACGGAGAACATACCAGAGTAATAAATTTCCGAGAAACGCCTCTTGTGGTCAATGACTTGTCATTTCTTTCTTTCTTAGTAGTTCACACTTCATAGGATCTTCCGGATTCTAGAATTCCTCTGATTATTTTCTCAAAGCCTTTGAGGAATATGACTTCTCTCTACCTATTCATTATAATGGAACCACCTAACTCAAAGGAATATTCTTAATATCAGTTCCGATTGTGATTGATAATCACCTTTCTCAGTACTACACTCGTGAAATCTTTCATCATCTTCAACCATTAGTCACCTAATGACAATCTTCACTCGAAACTTAAGTTGAGTTATCTTAATCATGCTTTTAACCGACCTTGTTGTTGGTAAATTTCTGAGCACCAGATTTCGCAGGAAATGAATCCTCGTTCTAAAATCCAGATTCTTCGGAAATAAAGATTCAGGTGCTAGAGATAATTGCCGAGAAAAGCTAACCTTCGAGAATCAAGACAAAAATATGAACTTACAACTTCTGTGGATCCCCGATTCTCATTCACCCTCTGTTCTCAATTTATTCCCTTAACGAGTAGTGCTATTCACCTTAAGCCCTATAGCATAACCCTCATATTTGGAAACGCGTGATAGCCGATGCGGAAAAATTTAAAACCTTGTAAGTTATCTCTACTCGGAGATCTCTACCATTTGGGTGATAAGTTCGTAATTCAAGCCCGAAGATCTGAAGTAGAATACGATCTCGAACTATGCGATCAGTTATTAGAGTGGTAGTTAACCTTCTTGTACTAGCGAGCACCTTGATAAAGTCCTAAACTTGTTCGAATCGATACGGTCGATAATAATGAAGAATTCATGGGGAAGAACTCATGATTGAACTTAAAGGATGGTAATGATCCAAAAGAGGTATTAAGAAGCGTAGAAGATCAGCTACAAGAAATCTCATGTGTTAAATCACTTGAGATCCAACTACAACGAAGTGATAGACGTGCAGCAGATTGTAAACAAAGAAAGTCTGCATAATCACCCCCGATCGTAAGCGTTGGTATTATTCCTCTCTAAATTTTCAAACCTCTCCTAAATTGATTCTCTAATACCTTACCCTAGAACGCTCCGTACCGTCGGAAATTCGAGCAAAAAGTCTTACTCCCATATCTCGTTGAAACAATCGATATGATTATAAAGGATTGGAATCTTAACAGAGTTACTTGCTTCACGAATAGACCCTCTACAGGGCACAGTTACCTTGGAGAATATGGACCGAGGAAGAGGTCATCTAGAAGGTTGACCTTAATTGGGAAGCATTATGAAGAAATTAGTAGAAACGTTTGCAGCAACTCTGTAGCTTAAGACAACAGTTGAGGTTGCTCTTAAGGAAATTGAGTCGGAGAATAGAAGTAAAATATATATGGAGGTATTGGACTTGAAGATTATATTAAGGAGCTGGTGGAAGGAAAGCAGATTTGATAACTGTTAGATAAACAGTTCATAAGACCTAGTATGTCATCTTGAGGAAACTTAATGCTCTTTGCGGAAGGAAAATAGAATGCTCCAGTTATGGATGGACTATTAAAAGTTAAATAAAGTCACCAAGGATAAGTGATACCGTCTTTCTAGAGGTGATGACCTACTTAACCAATTTCAAGATGCTACCTACATCTTAATTGTTATCAATCGTGTTTATAAGGAAGATGACACTACACAAATAATAGTTGAAACCAGATATGGCAAGTACGAAGGTTGTGGTCAAGCCCGTGTGGGAGGACCTACACATCTCAAGTAATCAGGAGTCTCATGGATGCGATCTGTAAGACATAATTAGACATGTCTGTCATTTTGCCACTACTACTAAGCACGAAATTCGAGACAAATCGCTATAGTTGAAGCTATAAAATTTCGGAAAGAAGTAAAAACCACATTGAGATGCGTCAATGCTTAGGGATAGGAGAAAGTTGTAAAAGGATTAACAAAAACTTGATCCGTGTAGCTATACCACTAGCATCGTTATCCTTGGAGAAAAGCGGAATTTGTTTGGGCGCGAATAAGAAAGTTTTAGATGCGTGTTGATGCAACAGTACGAGACGATTTTCTAGTCGCCCGATTGAAGCTGAGAAAATATATAGGGAGCTATATTAAGCATGAACTGGAAACTTCTGTAAAATAAAAGGATGCACCTGCACGCATTATCGATGCAACACTACCAACTACACATCAGAATACTAGATCAAGCACAATAGAGTGTCGACAATCGGTAATGACAACCGTATTGACAAGTGCGGATAAGTAGCTTTCGTCCGCATTGCCCTAGGACATCCATATTTCCAAATGAGAGAGAACAAGTCCTGCCCGCATTTGTATCTGCTTACACTCATCGATGAATGCAGATAGCCTACAGTTAGGCTTTCCTTCTATTACCTACACCGTATCATTTCTTGAACTTGTGATTCTACCAGCATCAGTTCACGGGAATATGTATATATATAGCACATCCCATTTTGGGGAAACTCTTGTCATGCGTAGATAAGATGAACGGATCTACTCGAAGACTGGGGCTCTGATATACAGAACCGTTCCAGAAAAGGATGCATACAAGAAGAAGCAAGTAGTAGAAGAAAGGACTTAACCCTTAAAGATGAAATCATAGAAGGAAGAGATTGAAGAAATTTTCAGAAGGAAGCTGAGAATTAAAAAGTAGGCTTTGAAAGCTGGAGGCCTTTGTGCATGACCTAATCTCTCTATTCTTCAAAATCATGAAAACTTCTTGGTCTTAGCTTCATAGAAATGATCGTGCGATGTCTAGATATTCATCCGTACACGTTGGGGAAAACCCCAAATCCTTCTTGATTTGAAACCTTTAATCTACTGTATCACGACTATCCTGTCTAATTAATGGCATTCACGCTAATATCCTCTTCTCTTCACTCGTTCTTAAGATTCTCAGTGAGGACGGTAACACCGTTGGGAATTTGGGAATCGTCTCCTTGCTAGATCTATTTTGTAGGTCGGTGTATTGAACTACGATGGAGAGTCTCTTCTTGTTAATTCTGTACGATTGTTAAATGATCTGATTGTGAAGCCAAAAACCTACTCATGGTTTGACTCACTGATCCTGTCAAGCATGATTCTAACATTTGAATAGTTACTCCAATTCAAATCAAACCTGATTATTTGACACATAATCATCAACATTTTGCCTGAGATGCTCAGCTAAATAACTCTAAATCTTCAAGACTCATACTATGAGTGTATCACACTTGGAAACAAATATTAACGATACTAAAATTTCGAGGACGAAATTTCTAAAAGGTGGGGAGAATGTAACACCCCTAAAATCTAGCCCAATTAGAAAGCTTAACGTATTATAGGACCCAATGAAGGTCCGGATTGATTTGGGCTTACCAAAGAAATCTTGCAAAACAAAACTAGCCTTTTGGGCCCAATAAGCCCAATAAGGGCCCGAACTTATAAAAAGGCCCATTTAAGGCCCAAATGCACATCTACGGACTAATTAAATGAGAAACCATGAAACAATGAATTCTTATGTGATTTGAAACAACTATGGAAAAGGTCCAAACTAAAAACAGATTCAGAACCCATGCCGGGTAAAATCCGGCAATTTACCGCGTACTACGTCTGAATTCCACCAGGAATTCCTTATAATGGCTTGTCGTCCAATTTAAATCCTTGTTAATGCTAACAATATCATAAACAATGCTTGTTGAAAGATTTTTCATCAATCAAGCATAATCAACAGAAATTCGTAAGCGAAACGCGAAAACCGGTTTGCACCGGCATTTAACTGACGTCTGTTATGACGATCGAGTTTCGTAACTCCGAAAATATTTATCTAATAATTGTGTATTATCATAACATATTGAATTTGATGAATGGTACGTTGTCCGGAATAACTGCGTTCCGAAACGCGACCGTGACGCGAACCGGGTTTCGATCAGGTAAAACCCAAGAATTCGTTAGATAAGGTTTTAACGTGACCAACATGGGGAAATAACGCTCAAAATATC
Organism: Flaveria linearis; assembly: GCA_024085815.1. Lineage (NCBI taxonomy): Eukaryota > Viridiplantae > Streptophyta > Magnoliopsida > Asterales > Asteraceae > Flaveria > Flaveria linearis. The sequence continues at coordinate 45,226,924 of CM044014.1, read as the reverse complement.
ATTCTAATGCTTAATTGCATGCATTTAGATATCAAAATAATAATAATAGCGCTCGTTCGAGGAAAACGCGTAAAACCGATAACGTGTCGATTTGCGGTATCGTTTAACTGTTCTGTACGTTTTAAATACGATAAAATTATGAATCTCTGATTACTTATGACGTTTTCTATAACCGAGTCTAACGATAAATGAAATTTATTACGTCACGCAAAAATTGACTCGAACGCGTTAGGAACCGAACTGTTTACGAACCCATTTCATTTAACCTAGTATTTAAACAACTTAATATTCCATTTTAGGGTTTAAAACCCAAAAATTCAGAGAAGAGAGAAAGCCCCGACTCCCCTCTCCCTGCGGTCGCGATAGGGTTTAATATTCCCTTCTCCCCCCTGTTCCCGTCGATCCGGCCAAACGACCGGCCGGAGGCGGCCGATTCCGGCAAATTGACGACAGCCCCGACTCCCCTCTCCCCTGCGGTCGCGATAGTGACTTCAATTTCTCCCGAATCTCAACGTGGCGACGGGAATCAAAGGATGAAGTGGCGGTTGCAGGTCAATTTCGAGGTGATGGTAAGCCGACGGTGGTGTTGGAGGTTGTGGTTGCGCGGTGGTGATGGTGGTGTGCGGTCGCGATGGCTGTGATGGTGATTCTATGGTTCGAGGTTGCGATGGTGGTGTGCGGTCCCGATGGTGGCTGTCGGGCATGGATGGATCGCGGTGGTGGTGGTACTGTCGTGGTGTTACCACACCACAGGCGACGATGGCCGAAGGTGGCCTAGGCCACCCCACTGCTTTTTCTTTCGATCTGTACTAGGCTGTCGGTGATAGGCTGCAATGAGGGATGTTATTGGCTGTCAGTGGTGGTTCATGGCAGAAAACAACCACAACACCCGATTGATGGTCGTTTGTGGTGGTTGATGCTGTTCGAGGTGAAATGCAGTTGTTTGATGTGGTGCATGTGGTTGGTTCTTGATGATGGTTGCAAAACAGCAGTAATGGTAAGGTAAATCTGTCATTGTGCTTGTGTTGTTGTTGGTTTTGGTGAATGTTGGCTGTGATTCGGTCTGTCGTTGCTTGTTGCTGTTATTGGTTGTGATTTGGGGCTGCTAATGGTAGTATATCAGGGTGCATGTGATTGTGGTTGTGTTTTGATGGTCGTGGTGATGGTTGTGGGTTGAGACTGTGGCTGCGTTGTTATTGGTTGGGTGATGGTGGTCAATGGTGGAGTAGGACCGCGAGGGGATGATAATGGTGGCTGAGATTGGTCTAGTTTAGGTCATGGTCTTGGTGGTATGTTGGGCTTGGATGTCGACATAATGGTGATGGTTACGATGGTTGTTTGATGATGGTTGTGGTTGTAATCGTGGGTGTGAATGTTGCTGGTTGTTGTGATAGTTGTGGCTGTTGAGTTATAGATGTGGATCTAAGTAGAAAAACGATAGTGTTAAGCTGTTATGATGGTTTCGGCAATGGTGGCTGGAATTGAAGGTTGTTGGCTGTCGGTTGTGATTGTGTTGGCTGCATGTGGTGGATGGTGATGGTAAGAGACACAACCGACGTGTTTGGTAACGTATGTTGAGATTTTGGTTGCGTTTGGGTATTAGATAACAATATATTAGTGTTTGAATATGATTTTGGTACGTTTTGGGTTAGGTAAAACATCGGTCAAAGCTGGTCAAACTTGGTCAACGAGCGGTCATCGGAACGAGATCGCGATTTAATCCCGTCGTAAACGAGTGGGTTAGAATACATAACCGAGTGGAAGGTAATATCGCACGCGCAACGCTTTGAAATTGAATTACAATCTGCATACGTGTTATTTGAGCTCTAATTAATTAAAGGATTAAATTATAAAATACGTGAATTATAAACGGAAATGAACGTTATTTACTCGAATTCAACCTAGATAAATATATGAAGCATCACATTTTGGGGAATTGGTTATAACATTGTCATTGATTATATAAAGAAATTTACCTCATGTCACATTAAATCGTACAATACTTAGAGATGTAATTCTTATAAATATTAATTGTAACACTCTTTTTATACAAATTACTTAGCGTCAATCCAGATAACTAATATGATGTGAACAAGAACATTATAAACATCGTATGAAACATTATATATATTACTTACATTGTTAATGCAAGTTAATTATAAAGATTTGGAATCCATGACATAAATTGATTTTTCTACATTCTTCATACTAAGACTTAAGTCTTGATTAAATGCATAAATTAACCTAATGTACACGAATCAATTCATGACCATTAATAAATACGCAAGAAGCTAAGGTACACTAAGGATACTAATCACCAACCTTATGACAACTAAAGAGCTCAACCGCACGCATGTAATAACATCATGCTAATTCTAAATGTGAATCTTATATGTCCTGGTTAGGATTGACTTGTTGATGGTTATCACTTTTCTTTATCAAGCTCTGAAATTATATAAGGACACCAGGTGAGTTCTCGTGTCCCCCTTTTTCTACTTTTGTTTTGGGGATGAAGCATGCTCCTTTAAACTAAAATTCTTATGTGTGATACTGTTTACTATTTTGCATGATCTTTTGTTCTATGAACTATGATTGTGCTTACTTGATGCTTGTATGTGGGACTTTTTGGATACCTGCTGATACTTTAGTCATAATCATTAATTCTTTTGTGAACCGCTTGTTCTTACGTGAATAGATCTATTTGGGGAATCCCCCACGCACAGTGGCTCCCGCTACAGGGAGGTACCCCACTGAGATCCTGAGGGGTCGTTTGTGGCATGTAACAGGTTTTTGAGTAAGATACTACGGTGAGCCATCCTAGCAGGAATGGTTCACTATTCTGAGGCTTGGTCCTTTCCTACGGGAATATCCGGTACAACATAACATTAGAAGAGGCCAGTCGGGGACCAAGTGCAGGGTTGATTGTGATCCCCCACGATGACTGATACTATGATGATGCTTTTAAAATCGAATGAGATTTTTATAAACTATCACACTAGACTCTAAAACCTTTACTGTGGACTCTTGTAGTTCCTTTTAAATTGTTTTGAAACTTAAACCACTTGAACTCACCAACTTTATGTTGACACAATTCTTTTTGAGCATGTCTTCAGGTACAGCTAGGGAGAATAGTTGAGCTATAGAAGTTACCAAATCCGAAGCAAGATATGAGGGTAGAGGTTAAAGACACAAGTCGAGCCTAGAAGCCTTAGTTATCGAGGCTCCAAGAAATATTTACCGAGAGATGGATCGTGACACCTATAGATCATAGATTGAAGCACCTTGTGAACTGGAAATAAAGCCAATATTTTAATGTAAATATCATGTGACACTGTTTAATAAACCATTTAGTTTCCGCTGCATTTTGGTTGTTGTTTACTAATCGTGACGTCCCGCCTCTCTGGGCCCGGGGTGTGACACATAGACTTTTGACTCACATTAGTGATTAGATTGTATTATTTCAACAAGCATTTGTGGATCCCACACTTATATGGCAATCAACATTCCTTAGGAGATTTTTGAGCGGTCTACGGGTATTGAGACAAGAAGATACTATTCTAAGAGCTTTCAAAGAGATGCAAAGCCTCAGGTCAGTGCCATCGCACAGCAGAGAGGCATAAACCACAATGAATTCTACAGTATTTAGGTTGTGCTTATCCTCAGGTCAGTGCAATCGCACAGTAGAGAGGCACACAACCTATCTTCTTGTAAAAACAATTTTTTTCTTCTACACATAACGCACCAACAACATTAGTCATTAGTTTGATTGCGTTTATCATTCTTTTCATGTGCTTTGCTCATTTTTATGGTCGACCGCACACATTTGTGGCGTTTATTTGCTCATCACCCCTTATTGGAAATGCGTTGATTATGTTAACCCGGGATAAGATGGAAGCCCACAGCCTGTTGAACAATTTAGTTTAAATTGTTTCACCAACAAAGTCTACTTGTCTATTGTGTTGAATCTACCGACACATAGTGCAATAAACTAGCAACCTCTAGACCTACTTTCTCTATGTAACCTTAGTAACAGACTAGTGTACTATCATTTTTCCTCTATTTGGCTTAGACTTCTCAGACTTGTAATTTTAATGTAACATTATGATCTTTTCAGTCCTTTTAAAGTCCCAAAATATTTAATTCCCTGTGTACTATCATTTTCTATGATATTGAATCAATCCTACAGTTTTGATTTGATTTCAGCCTATCTGCCCGCCCCCCCTTTTTTTAAGTAAATGAATACTGAATAAATACTGAACCTAGACTAATCTCCCCCTAAAATTCTAAAACAGAAAATCTTTTTGCGTTTTTGGATTTTTTTAAGACAGGAAAAATAAAGGAAAATAAAATAAAATAAAATAAAATAAAATAAAAGTAGACAGATAGACTACGAACTCGATTCCTCTGGAATCACATCACTTTTCTTTTTCATGCTATTTACCTCTAGTAGATATAAAAACCGAGGTTTATCAAATGCTTTTGTATAGAGGTCGGCGCATTGGAAATCCGTATTAATTTTAACAATATCGATGAATTGATTTTCAAAACAATCACGTATAAAGTGATACTTAATGCCGATGTGTTTAGTTTTAGGATGTTGGACTGGATTTTTTATTACGGCTATAGCAGCAGAATTATCAACATAGATAGGAGTGTTAGAGAATTTCAAACTGTAGTCGCGCATTTGCTGTTGAATCTAGATGATTTGTGAACAGCAACTTGCAGCAGCAACGTATTCAGCTTCACATGTTGACAGAGCAACGGAGGTCTGCTTCTTACACTGCCAAGTGACTAACCGTCTACTAAAGAATTGACATCCTGCTGATGTCGACTTGTAATTCATTTTGCATCCGCCATAATCCAAGTCACTATACGATGTAAGCTCAAAATCATCGTCATGAGGATACCACAACCCAAGTGTTGGAGTACCCTTCAGATAGCGAAAAACTCAATTAACACCAATGAGATGGTTGACTTTCGGTTTCTTCTGATATCTGGAATAGAGACACATTGCATACATGATATCAGGACGAGATGCTGTGAGTTACATCAGGGATCCAATCATTCCTCTATACAATGTACCATCAACCAGATCACCATTTTCGTCGAGTTCCACGTCATGATTCGTGGAAAGTGGAGTTCCAGCTGCTGAAGCATTTGTCATATCGAACCGACTTAGGATATCTCCTACATACTTGGTCTGATGTAGAAAAATTCCCTTTGGTGTCTGATACACCTGTAATCCTAGGAAGAATTTCATCTCCCCATTGCACTCATCTCAAATTCTGCTTTCATGACAGACTAAATTCTTTACATAACTCTTCATTTTTGGAACCGAAGATTATGTCATCAACATAAATCTGTACAAGCAGTAAGTCTCCATCCTTTTCTTTGATGAATAGTGTACAGTCAGTAACTCCTCTACGAAAATCATGTTTCACCAGATGACTTGAGAGTTTCTCATACCATGCTTTCGGGGCTTGATGGAGCCTGTAGAGAGCCTTATCCAGCTTGTAAACACTATCCCGATGGTAGGGATCCTCAAATCCTTTAGGTTGACTGACATACACTATCTCACGAATTTCCCCATGAAGGAATGCACTCTTGACATCTAGTTGATAGGCTTTGATCTTCATGTAAGATGCATAGGCTAGGAAGATCGGATTGCTTCCATTCTAGCCACGGGTGCAAACACTTCATTGTAATCGATTCCCTCGACTTATCCAAAACCTTGAACGACAAGTCAAGCCTTGTTTCGATTTATGACCCCTTGGTCATCTTTCTTGCATTTCAAGACCCATTTAGTGCCAATGACCTTAGCACCTTTTGGTCTATCCACCAGTGACCATACGCCTAGCTTCTTAAACTTTAGAAGTTCTTCTTGCATGGCACTAACCCATGCCTTATCATTTAAGGGTTCACTGACATATTTTGGCTCAAATTGAGACACAAAACATCGATACGCACCATCATGAAGATAGCCTTTTTCCATGACAGAGGCATAATCAGCAGAGTATAGCTGATTTCTGGTCTGTACTCCTGATTGTACATCCCCTATGACATTGTCCAGAGGATGATATACATGAAGTCAAGATCCGGGAGTGGTGGGAACAACTACCTCATTATCTAAATTTGGAATCTCATGTGCTGTTAGAGTATGAGGTTCCGACGCTTCGGCAGCTTCAGTTGTGGGTGTACTTGAATTAGCAGAAACCTATTTGGCCTATTCCACATTTTCAGTCTCAACTACTTCATCATCAGAAGATGAGTCGCTTATATCAAGTGCTCCCCCTAAAGTATTAGAGGAATCATCTAGTGGAATCGATGCTGTTGAGTCTTGTGGTGGTGAGTTGAGAACCTCGTACATCATTTTACTTGATAACTCATCATCAGTGGGAGAAGATGGTAGATTGAAGGATTTAAAGAAGCCATCATAATGAAAGAAAAATGACGGTCCTTTTCCAGCAGGAGGGGTGGTGAATCTTTGAACATCAACGTTGCACCACACTTCTATCTGACCTGTTGAGTTGTTATAAATTCTCTTATCGGGTATGCTGTATCCAAGAAATATACCTTCTACTGCCTTCTCACTAAACTTTCCTATCTGAGTTTTCTTCAGCAGCATGCATGGTGCGCCAAACGGTTCTAGATACTCCAGATTGGGTTTACATCACAGGAGCAGTTCATAACATGTTTTCCCATGTCGTTTGACCACTAAGACTCGATTGAGCGTGTAGCAAGCATTGGCTATCGCCTCATTCCAAAATTAAATTGGCAGTTTCGAGTCAGCTAGCATTGTTCTGGCGGTCTCTATCAAGAACCGATTCTTCCTTTTAGCAACGCCATTCATTTGTGGAGTGTAGGCAAAAGTAAATTGATGTACAATTCCTCTTTCTTTACAGTATGTCTCCATGCACTGATTTTTGAACTCAGTGCCATTGTCTGATCGGATCTGTCATACTTCCAACTTGTAGAGTGATTCCAAGGTTACCAACTGTTTGAATGAGTCAAAAGTTTCTGATTTGGCTTTCAGAAACATCACCCAAGAGAACCTTAAGTAATCATCTATTACTACAAAGCAATACCTGTCACTAGCAATGCTCTGTGTACTGACAGGACCAAACAGATCCATGTGTAAAAGCTCGAGTGGAAGATCAATTGTATGAACTTTCTTGGACTTGTGAGCTTCCTTGGACTGTTTCCCTTTCTTACACGCCATACAAAAATCAGGAAGTTGGAAGTTTTTTACAATTACTCCATTTACCAAATCATTCTGTACCAAATGATTCATCTTCCTTGGATTAATGTGTCCCATTCTCCTATGCCAGGAGATTGACTCTTTCTCAGTTGCCTTTGACAAGAAGCATTAAACCATGTGATCAGTTGTGGATGCTTTTGTTAGATCCACGACATACAAATCGTTGTATCTTGAAGCTGTCATAAGAACTTTATCTTCCTCAATCACATAGTCCTTTTTCAATAGTAGTACTTCTTGTTATCGAATACAACCTTAAATCCTTTGTCACAGATCTAGGAAACAGAAAGTAAGTTGTTCTGTAGTTGCTAAATGTAGTTGACCTTGTCAAACATAACTTTCTTTTTTCCCACTTTGCCTTGTACTCTTTGTAACCTCCTTTGTTCCCAGCAAATGAAACATGTCCCCCTTTAATTTGTCTGACATTGAAAAGGATAGACAAGTCCCTGTCATGTGCTTGGACGCCCCACTATTAATAATCCATGTATTTATGAGAGCACTATAGCGGACGCCCTGCACATTCAAAGAAACTTATCAGTTCAGATTTGGAACCGAAGCCTTAACTGGATTGGGTGTCCTGGAGGAATCACACATCATAAACTCAACCCATTGACCTTCAGAAGATGAGAACATATCTTTCTTCTTAATTTCCTCACTATCAGACAGATTACTTGACTTTTCTTTCCATAAGCCAGTTTTGTGTAAGGCCTGTTTGTGATAGATAGACGACTGGCTTATTGTTTGAACTTTAGGTTCACTAATGCTCTTTAGTGGAGTAGTAGATCTCCTTTGAGAAAAACTTTGTTTGGTAGCATTAAGTTCAATTTTCTTTTTGGAAGTCTGATAGTAAGGACAATTTGAAGAGATACGTCCTCGTTTTCCACAATTGTAGCAAGATCTTACTTCTACAGATTGAGGAAAATATTTATGAGGATTTGAGTTTTGCACAGGTGTGACCTTTGCCTGTTTGGGTTTAATGAATTCCTTCTTAGATGTTTCAGTCTGATTAACAAAATTAATTGTTTTAACATTTTGTACATCTTTAGCCTTTTGTTTATTTGGACTTTGACGTGGAGCACGTGATTGGTTAACTGTTTTGGTCGTTTTTGATTCAGAAATAGACATATTTGAACCTGACTTTACATTAACCTTTTCAAATTGTTCATCCAAATTCACATCAGGCATCTTACCTTTAGATTTCAAAGTAGCCTCCTTCTGTTTAGTGATCTGCTATAAATGTTTGACTGTGGAATCGGGATCACTAACCAGAGGAGTGGAGACCACATGATCCTTTACTGGGTTGTCATTTACAGGTCTACACTTTGTATTTAAAAGGATTTCATGTGGTGGTGCTACTGCCTTGTACCCCAGACCTTCCCCATTGTTGGTACACATGTCCCTAGTTCTAGTTCTAGTGACCTCAAATGTATTTGACTTTCATTTTGTAACACTTATGTAATGTTTGATATATGAAATAAAAAACTCTTCTTTGAATGTCTATTGGTTGTTGAATGTTGTATCTATTAATATGATTTATTGTTACACGCTTATATGAACATGCTATATAGGTTTACAGTTGTTAGACATAGTTTTGTATCGTTAAAGGTTCAGGAATATGTTTAACTAAGTCTCATGATTCAGTCGTACGACTGGACCATGTGAATGGGCCAGTCGCACGACCGAACTAGGTGATTCATTTAATCGCACGATTGAGTCATAAGACTGACTCAGTCGTATGAATGAATCAATTGTATGACTCAGTCGCATGACTGAGCCATACACATGGCTCAGTCGTACGAGTGAAAGCTGTAACCTGTAAATACCACTTAATTCGTGGAAAAATGTAACACTTCGAGAATTATTAACCCTAGCCGTTCCTGTTCGTCCGGAGAGTCCCTTCCAACTTCATAGAACGTTTCTGATCGATTCTAATCAATTCTTAACGTATTCTTATCGTTAGTTTTGATCGGATTAACGTTCTCCTTGATTGGATCGCCAATCAAATAGGATTCTGCACTATTTGATCTGGTTTCATGTTGAATCAGTTAGTACTCCGTCCGTACACGGTCCTAACACCCATTGTTTCGTTCTTTCACTAAGTTTTGAACTATGTGAGAAGAACTAGCCCAACTATGCAGATAATGAATTTACCTCGACTTCCAAAACTGCTTTTTCCTTTTTGGTCTCTTCTAAGGAATTTAGATAAAACTTTATATCATTTGATTGATTTAATACAACAACCTCGGTTTCCCTTAGTTGTTTTGATAAAAGTTCTACCCTTTCTTTAAAACCGCACTCATTTTGTTTTAAAATACGATTAGCCTTAGTGCATAGTTGTAAATCACTTACTAAGTTATCATTGTGTTCTGATATCCTAGCAAATTTCAAGTCAATGCTTTCTCTAAACTTATCACAGTCATGACAATCATGTTTATCAAATAACTGGTCTAGAGAACTTACCTGTGATGAATCGGTTGAGTTAGTCATCAAAGCAGAATCAGATTCTTTTGTGACAGGAGAATCAATACTTGTTGCTCTAAGATCTTCTTCAACCAGGTGATTTACCACGTTCGCAGCTTCTTCAATATCCGACATTGCTTGCTCAGCTGCACTCTTACTTTAACTAGCAGGCTCATCATCTACTGCTTCAACAAAGGCAATATTTGATTCTCCGTAATGAATCAATCGTACGACTCAGTCGCACGACTGAGCCATACGCATGGCTCAGTCGTACGAATGAAAGCTGTAACCTATAAATATTACTTAATTCGTGGAAAAACGTAACACTTCGAGGATTATTAACCCTAGCCGTTCCTATTCATCCAGAGAGTCCCTTCCAACTTCATGGAACGTTTTTGATCGATTCTATTCAATTCTTAACGTATTCTTGTCAATAGTTTTGATCGGATTAACGTTCTCCCTGATTGGATCGCCAATCAAATAGGATTCCGCACTATTTGATCTGGTTTCATGTTGAATCAGTTAGTACTCCGTCCGTACACGGTACTAACAAGTGGTATCCGAGCTTTGGCTCTTGATTCTTCATGGATTCAATCACGTTTTTGCAAAAGTCAACATTTTTAATCAAAAGATCCGTTCTTTCTACATAAAAATCCAGCTTTTACGAGTGCATGTGTTCAAAAGTTAGTCTTTTTGAGTTTTAGCCGACTAGGGTTTCAAAATAGTGTTTTTAGGTCGAATTGCGTGAAAAGTTCGAAAAATTTTGAAGTCAGCAGTCTCAGTCGCACGATTAACTCAATCGCACGACTGAACTCCATTCGCTCAGTTCAATCGCACGATTGGCCCAGTCGCTTGCTCAATCGCACGATTGTCCCAGTCGGTTTGTTTATTCGCACAACTATCCTAGTCGTCTACTCAGTCGCATAACTAAGCTCAATCGCACGGTTGAGTCTCAGTCGCACCCTAGTCGCATCCCTAATCGCATACACAGTTGGTTTTCAAGTTTTAAGACTAATTCAATATGGACACACAGAACTTTGCACTCTCAGCAGGGAAGGACTCCAGGATCCAGAATCTATTGCTCTTGGAGAATGAGATTGAGAATCATAACAAACCACCAAAGCTTCTGTCTCTTGATGATTATCCTCATTGGAAGCAACGGTTTGAAATTCATCTGAATGGAGTAAACATAAACCTTTGGAACACTATTATGATTGGCTACACTTTGCCCGTTAGAGCTGATGGTGTTCCACTGACACTAAGTGGTTTGACTGAGACACAATAGACTGCGTACAATGTTGAGAAGAAGGCCTATGCATTGTTGACACAGTCTATTCCAAAAGACATCTTCCATCAGTTCTCAGAACACAAGCAGTGCAAAAAATTATGGGAGGCTCTTGAGAAGTGATATGAAGGAAATGCATCACTTAAGTCTCTGAAGGCAAAAGCGTTGAAGAAGGAATTTGATAACTTCTCATCTATTGGGAATGAAAGTTTGGATGATGTGATCGACTGCTTCTATCATTTGATGAGTGAACTGCACACTCATGGGGTTAAAACGTCCATGGAAGAAAGGTGACGAGCTTGGCTGATGGGTTACCTGATAAGTGGGATTCATTTGTTTCCACTTTGAGACATAATGCTGTGTTCGAGACTTTGGACATAAATGACTTTATTCTAAAGTTGAGGGAGGAAGAGGTTCGAAATAAGTACAAGTCTAAGAAGGGTAACTACACTCAGAATCCTTCTCTCTACAATGTGACTCCTACCACAGCGTCTTCTAGTGCACCTTTACAGACTGCTTTCGTGTCTAACACATCTGCAAGCATCCCAAGTGCATCCTCAAGTTGTGAATCAGGCGGATCATCAAGTGTCCAATTCAATGCTCCAAAAATTCATTCAATGAAGTTAACTACATAGAATTTGGGCAATGTAACTGTTGAAGTTGCTAAGGAGCATATGGATCTACTTGCGGCTGTTGTACATTCTTATGACGGGTTAGTAGAAGGAAAGATTGGTAACTGCCACTTGGCCGATGAAGATTATGAACAGGTTGATGAAACAGAGCTTGAACGGATGGATATAATGTGGGCTCTTGCTAGTGCTGTGCGTAGAGCAAAGAAGTTCATTAAAAAGACGGGACAGAACTTGGTGGCTACAAAGGATACAACGTTTGGATTCGATAAGTCAAAAGTCACCTATTTCAACTATGGCGGAAAAGGCCATTTCAAGAGAGAGTGTGTCAAACCTAAGAAGACAGGCAATGGCAACCCTTTTTCATCATTTAACAGGCAGGATAAGGATAAGACTCCAAAGGCAACATCAACCAGCCATGACTCCAAAGCAATGGTAGCACAGGGTGATGAAGGACAAGACTGGTCCTTCCGTTTCTTATCTGATGGTGAGGCTAACATTGCATCGGTTGATGATCTGAACGAAGACTCAACGAGTGAGGGGGAGAACTCAGTTGAGCTTGATACTACTGATGTGGATGAGACTATGGTTGCTGTTGATCAACTAGTGGAGGATGAACTAAATGCGGAATCTTCAGCACACCAGGAACCCCAGGCTGCTTTCATGGCTGGTACCTCTACATTTGCACAGGTAGAATCGAAAGATGATCTCTCTAATAAACATGCTTGTGGTGAATGTGATAAATTTAGAGAAAGCATTGATCTGAAATTTTCTAGGTTATTAGAACATAATGATAACTTAGTAAATGACTTAAAACTTTGCACAGAGGCTAATAGAGTATTAAAACAAAATGAAAGCAGTTTTAAGGAGAAAATTGGCTTGCTGAGTAAACAATTAAAAGAGACTGAAGTTGTTGCTTTTAACCAAGAGAATGACATAAAGTTTTACTAAAAAACAATTGAGGAAACTAAGAAGGACAGAGCTATTTTGCAAGTTGAAAATGAATCCTTAAAGCAAAAACAACATAGTTTAGCTAGTTCCTCTCACATCTTGAAAAACTTGGTTGAAAAATGAAACAACGGGGAAGGGATGGGTTATAAACTTGTGCCTCCACCACATGAGATCCTCCTAAACACCAAACAGAGACCTGTTAATAATAATCCCATCAAGGACCATATGGTGACTACTCCTCTGGTTAGTGATCCGGACAATGCAGTTAAACCTGCTCCTCCGGTTGCTGATCAGCAAACTTCAACTTCAGGCACAAAGGATAAAACCATCATTGAGAAGAGGGTGGAAGAGGATGTTCAAGCATCTCTTGGGTTGGGTTCAAAATTTGCTGTCACACAACCTAAGACTTCAAAAACCACTCTATACTTGAGACGAAAAAGCCCATACCTGAAGTGTACTCCCCACCCCATAAAAGATCTCCTAGTCCTCTTGAGAGGAGATCATGCTATACTTGTGGACAAAGTGGTCACATCTCTTCAAACTGTCCTTGCTATCAGACACCTAGGATTAAAGTTGAACTAGATCAAGATGTTAAACAGTTTTCTTCAAAACAGAGATCTAAAACTCATGTTAGGTCTAAAACACCTGCTAGGTCTTCTACCCCTCCCCAACACCACAGACAACACAGACAAGTCATTGGCAAGTCTGTGATGCCTGAGGTGAAACCTGTTTTTGAAAATAAACCTAAAGTTCAAATAGTAAATCAGTCGTCGGTTTACCACAAACAGTCCTTACACAAGGATGGTCTGTGGAAAGCTAAAACATCTGATGTGTCTGATAGTGTTGATAAGCTGAAGGATGAGGTCTCTCCAACTACTAGAGTCTCAGTGGGTTGAGTTTGTGATGTGTGATGCCTTTGGGAAACCCAAGCCAGTCAAGGCTTGGTTCCCCCTCCTTAACTAATTATTTTCTATTATGTGCAGGTTGTCCGTTATAGTGCTTCTACCAACACATGTATAGTAGATAGCGGAGCATCCAGGCACATGACGGGAAATCAGGCTCTCCTTTTCAACATCAAACAAATTAAAGGGGGACACGTTTCTTTAGCTGGAAACAAAGGAGGACACATTACCGCACAAGGAGAAGTAGGTAATGGAAAGGTAAAGTTTGATAAAATGAATTATGTTCAACAATTAGAAAACAATTTGCCTTCAGTTTCTCAGATATGTGACAAGGGCTTCAAAGTGATGTTTGACAATCGTAAGTGTTACATTCTGAAGAAGGAGATGGAGATTCCTGAGAAGTAGGTACTAATGTCAGTATCAAGGTACAACGATTTGTACATCTTGGACATGTCAAATGCTTCTACTACTGAGCCTACTGTTCAGTGCTTTTTATTAAAAGCAACAGAAAAGGAGTCCATCTCATAGCACAGGAGAATGGGATACATAAATCACAGGAAGATGAATCAACTGATTCATAACAACTTAGTTGAGGGAGTTACTGTAAGAACTTCAAACTTCTAGATTTCTGTGTCTCGTGCAAGAAAGGAAAGCAGACCAGGAAGTCTCACAAGACCAAGCACGTTAACTCTATTGAGATGCCCCTGGAGCTACTGCATATGGATCTATTCGGTCCTGTCAGCACGAAGAGTATCGCGGGAAACTGGTATTGCTTTGTCGTCAGAGATGACTACTCATGTTTCCCCTGGGTGATGTTTCTGAAAGCTAAGTCAGAAACCTTTGAGTCTTTCAAGGTGCTCGTCACAACACTGGAGTCCCTCTACAATCTGAAGGTGAGGAAGGTACGTTCAGACAATGGAACTGAATTCAAGAATCAATGGATGGATGCTTTCTACAAGGAAAAGGGAATCAGTTCATCAGTTCAGACAATGGAGTTGCTGAACAGAAGAATAGGAGCTTGATCGAGACTGCAAGGACTATGTTGGCAGATTCAAAACTGCCAGTACAGTTCTGGAATAAAGTTGTTACCAATGCGTGCTACACACTTAATCATGTTTTAGTAGTTAAGCAGCATGGGAAGACTTGCTATGAGTTGCTTCAGAAACGCAAACCTAACATGGAGTATCTGGAACTATTTGGAGCTCCATGCATGTTACTGAAGAAAACTCTGTAGGGCAAGTTCAGCGAAAAAGCAGATCAGGGGATCTTTCATGGATACAGCATACTAGACAAACGAGTTTATAACAACTCAACAGGTCAGGTAGAAGTATGGTGCAACGTCGATATGCAACGATACACCATCCCCCCTGCTGGAAAAGGTCCGTCATCATTCTTCGACTATGATGGCTTTTTCAAATCATTAAACCTTCCTCATATAGATTCAGATGAAGAGATTGCTACTCAGATGATGTACGATGTCCTTAAAACACCAAATCTGGGTACCAGCAATGTAACACCGGCTAGTGGTGCTTCGGGATCTTCAACAGCTGCTCAGGACAAGAGTGATGAGTCATCAGATGATGAAGAAGCAGCTGAGACAGGCATTGAGCATAATGTTAATCAAGAAGGAAGCTCATCAGCTGCTGAACATGCATCAGGGAATCCGAATACTGAACCTGCATCACAAATCTTGATATTGAAGTTGTCGTACCTACGACACCTATGATTAGGATCAGTGTGAATCATCCCCCAGAGACTATCATTGGTGATCTTCACTCTAGTGTGCAAACAAGAAATCAGTTATATTCTGCTAATTATGCTGAAATTATGGAAAAGGGCTATGTGAATAACGGGGCTTTCAAATGTTTTGTTTCTCAAGTCGAGCCCAAACACGTAAGTGATGCCCTGAAGGATGAGGCCTGGGTCAATGCTATGCAGGAAGAGCTGCTACAGTTCAAGAAGCTTGGAGTGTGGACACTCGTTGACAGGCCCAAAGGAGTAAAAGTGATTGGCACCAAATGGGTGCTATGCTGCAAGAAGGATGACCAAGGTGTCGTAATCAGAAACAAGGCACGTTTGATTGTTCAAGGCTTCAGACAAGTCGAGGGAGTCGATTATAATGAAGTGTTTGCACCCGTGGCTATAATGGAAGCAATCCGTATCTTCCTAGCCTATGCATCATATATGAAGATCAAAGTCTATCAACTAGATGTAAAGAGTGCATTCCTTCATGGGGAAATCCGTGAATAATTCTACATCAGTCAACCTGAAGTATTCGAGGATCTTTATCATCGGGACAGGGTCTACAATTGGATAAGGCTCTATACGGGCTACATCAGGCTCCTTGAGCTTGGTATGAAAAGCTCTCCACCCACCTGCTGAAACACGGGTTTTGCAGGGGTGTGATTGACTGCATGTTGTTTATTAAAGAGAGAGATGGAGATTTACTGATGGTTCAAATTTATGTGGATGACATAATCTTCGGTTCACGAAACGAATATCTATGTAAAGAATTCGAATATGTGATGAAGGCAGAATTTGAAATGAGTGCCATGGGAGAAATGAAGTTCATCCTGGGATTACAAATGGATCAAACACCTACCGGTATTTTTCTGCATCAGACTAAGTATATTGGAGACATTCTGAGTCGATTTGATATGGAAAACGTCACTGTTGCCGGTACCCCACTCGCCACAAATCATGATGTGGCACCTGATGAGAATGGGGATTTGGTGGATGCCACTATGTATCGTGGGATGATCGAATCTCTTATGTATCTCACTGCCTCACGTCCAGATATCATGTACGCTACATGTATGTGCTCAAGATATCAAGCCCAAAACAGAAAGTAAATCATCTGATAGGGCTGAAAAGGATTTTTCATTATCTAAAGGGTACTCCAACACTGGGGTTGTGGTATCCTCGTGATGATGACTTTGAGCTAACTATGTATAGTGATTTAGACTACGACGGCTGCAAGATGAACTTCAAGTCAACATCAGCAGGATGTCAGTTCTTTGGAAGGCGTTTAGTCACCTGGCAACGTAAGAAGCAGACCTCGGTTGCCTTATCAACCTGTGAAGCTGAATACGTTGCTGCTTCAAGTTACAGCTCTCAGATCATCTGGATCCAACAGTAAATGCAGGACTACGGTTTGCAATTTTCTAACACCCCTATATATGTTAATAACTCTGCTACCATAGCTGTAACTAAAAATCCTATTCAACACCCTAAAACAAAACACATCGGCATAAAGTGTCATTTCATACTTGATTGCTATGAAAAACAATTAATTGATGTGATTAAAATAAACACGGATTTTCAACGCGCCGACCTCTACACCAAACCGTTTGATAAACCCAGATTTTTCTATCTGCCAGAGGTCAACGACGTGAAAAAGAAAAGTGACATCATTTCAGAAGACACAGACGCTTAGTCCGACACTTGTTTGGCTTTTAATTTTACTTTATTTCTATTTGTTTTAATTTCCTTGTCTTATAAAAATCCAAAAACACAATAAGATTTTTTGTTTTAGAATTTTAGGGGAGATTAGTTTACTTTTAGTAATTATTTACTTAAAAAAATGGGGGAGGGCAGATAAGCTAAAAAGGAAAAAACAAAAAAGATAAGAACGTGATTCAACACTATGGAATGTGATAGTACACAGGCGTCAAGTTACTTGGAACACCAAAAAGATTTTCAATATTTGCAATTTTAGTTTAATTAAATCACAGAAAATTGTTAGTCAGAGACTTCTATGTCTAACAAATTGGGAAAATGATAGTACGCTTGTTTGTAACTGTAATTACATGAAGAAAGTCGATCTAGGGAGGTGCTAGTTCATTATACGATGTGTCGGTACATTCAACACGATAGACCAGTAGATATCATTGGTGAACTCAATTTAAACTAATCTGTTCAACTAACTGTGGGTTCCCATCTTATCACTGGTTAACACAATCATTTATTTCCAATAAAGGATGACGAGCAAATAAACACCACTAAAAGTGTGCGGATGACCACAAAAAGAGCAAAGCATGAAAAATGAAAATAAACGCAATCAAGCTGATAACCTATGTTGTTGGGGCGTTATGTGCGAAAGAAAATTTTAAAGGTGCTCTAACAAGATGATAGGTTGTGTGCCTCTCTGCTGTGGGATGGCACTGACCTGAGGATAAGCATAACCTAGATGTTCTAGAATTCATTGTTGTTTGTCGCCTCTCTGCTGTGCGGTGGCACTGACCTGAGGCTTGGCTTCTCTTTGAAAGATCTATGAATAGTCTCTTCTTGTCAAAATACCCGTAGACCGCTCAAAATTCTTCTGAGGAATGTTGATTACCATATAAGCTTGGGATTCACAAATGTTGGTTGAAATAATATAACCTAATACATCACCAATATATGTCAAAAATCTATGTATAGATTTAAGTGGACAAGTATACTGACAATCGTTGTGGCTGCACCACCTGATGTTCAAAATCATGTGTGTTACATATCAGATCAAGCATGATTCCCAGTTAGAACTTAGAAGTCTCAGATGAATGAGAAACTGTGATATGTAAATATGTTAGTTTCCATTTCAATATATATTTAAAAGTTCCATGTAATTGAGTTTATGTCTGTTTGATTCCATATGAAACTGTCTTAGAAATGATGTTAATGCTGATAGGCAACTCTACCCTACCCTAACAAAATCACAAAAACATGTTTATTCTGTTACTTAGTTTAGTTTTTAAGTTATTTATAAAGTGTGTCAGTGTCGGACTGGGCTATGTTATTCATCTCTGTGCATGTCACAAAATGAACTTAATGTTAATCTTAAATCAATTATTTCTGAAAAGGTAAAAGGATCACATCTGAGGTGATCAGGTGGATAAAATGATCACGTCTGAGGTGATTAGGTGGATAAATGGATCACGTCTGAGGTGATCAGGTGGACAAATGGATCACATCTGAAGTGATCAAAAGGTTTTAATCTTAAATTGGTCATGTCTGAGATGATAAAATGCTCAAAACGTTTTATCTGCTATTAGAAGAAACTAAGTGTCGAACGGTCAAGAAGTCAAAATTTCACAAGTATGAACCCATTCGCACGACTCGACCATGAATATGTACCAGTCGTACGATTGGACCATACGAATGAACCCATTCGCACGAATGGACCATACGAATGAGCCCAATCGCACGATTGAAGGTGACCGACTGTGACAGTCGCACGAATGAACCTCAATCGTACGATTGGAGATGACCAAATGGGCGAGTCATACGACTGAAACCCAGTCGCACGAATCAATCATGCGACTAGGTTCAGTCGCACGACTGAAGGTTGCCCTAGTATAAATAGAGGGGGAGTCGGTATCAGTCGCTTCATTCTCCCAAACCGCCTCTCAGACGCACGATACACACCCATACTGCCGAAACTTTATTTGATCTTCTTACACCTATTTTTGACATACTCTGACGTTTGTTTCGATTCTATAGGTACTGCGTGACAACATTTGAACAAATAATCGATTACTACAACGTCAAACAGAGCAAAACAAAGACCTAATGTAAACCGAACCAAATATGACAAATAAACCACTAAAACTAAGCTTTTTGAACAAATTAAAGTTATTAGGCTTTAGTCAGTCATATGCGAACCAAATGAGTCAATCCACAACGTTTAACATCAAGTATTGCTCAAAAATTGAATTTGAATGAACAAACTGTCGGACATGCGACTGGGCACAGTGATGAACTTCAATCGCGCGACTGAGCGAGACGAATGGCTTAATCGCACGACTGAGATGGACGAATGGTTCAATCGCATGACTGAACCATGCGTCTGAGCTAAATCGCACGACTGAGGTAAACGCATGAGAGATCGCACGACTAAGTCCAGTCGCATGACTCAGTCGTACGTATGAGCTCAATCGCACGACTAAATCTCAGTCGCTTAGCTCAGTCGCACGACTAGATCTTAGTCGCTCAGCTCAGTCACACGATTGAACAAAATTTTCAAGTTCTTGAAACAAGTCTGGTATTTTTTGACAAGTACTAATGTTTATTTACTTTGTGTCATAGATGGCTAGTCGGTGGACGATGAGCACTAAGTACAACATATGTGCTCATCTCGATCTCTCTTCCCGCAATGCTGCGGAGTTTACTGGCATTATCACATTCCAACGACGTTCGAGGATCTTCCGAGCGATCTCTGAGAGATGCACTCCATACAGATCAGTACATCAGGCTTTCTGGGAAAGCGCTGTAGTTGACAGGTCCACTGAGCCCTACACTATCCGGAGTTCTATATTTGGGGAGGCCATCAAGATTACTGAGGAGGATATCCAGTGTGACACCCCGTAATTTAGGATTCACATTTTTCAAAATGGTTGTCGTTAACATTGACCCGTACTCGCAAACACTCGAAACGTATACAAACACCGCCACCGACATCGTTAAATGAATTATGATAAAATACTAACGCGGGTGTTTGTAGAGGATTCACATAAACGAGATTTTCTAAGAAACCCTATTAATTAATAGAGCTCGCTCGTCTGCGTCGTCGCCAACGGAAACAAATTCGGGAATTCGGTACCTAAGTGCAAGGACTAAACCTGTCAATTGGCAAACTGGGGCTGGGTATAAATACCCACCCACCAGCCCCAAACACTTCACAATCTGTTCTTTCTCTCCTACGCTCTCTACCTCACCATCTCTACATCTTAGCACCAAATTCACCCGATTGAGCTCGTTTTTGTCGGATTAAGCCACACAACAGTTGAGGAATCACGATCCCAGCAGGTAGGCGACCATTTTCATCCATTTTATCACTCGTTTCACTGCTACAAGTATGTGATTCGGGTGTTCGGGTTCAACCCGAATGCATTGGGGGTGCGTGTGAGGCAAATCAGCGTGTGCATTACCCTTAGACATGTTAGGAGAGTGTTTCTGGAAGTTCTGATGGTGAGAAAACCGAGCACGGGACAGCCGAAGGCTGTTCGACCCACCCAGCACTCGCGACCTGCTGCAATCCGCGACTGGGCCGGCCGTGCGATTGGGTCATGCGACTGGCCCCATCGTGCGGTTGAGTCATGCGACCGGTCCCATCGTGCGATTGATAGGGGCGACTGGGGTGAGACGTGTGAATGAAACTGTACGACTGAGTTAACCGAATGAATGCGTGCGATTGACTCAACCGAATGAATGTGTGCGACTGAGTATCACCCGACTGAAGGTCCAACCGCACGAATGAAGGTTCATTCGTGCGATTGGTTATTGATTTGGGTGAATGAGGGATGTGTGGTACGACTGAAGGCTGAGTCGCATGAATGAGGGTTCAATCGTACGAGGGAAGTTGATTCGTACGGTTGAAGGTCCACTCGTGCGAATGAAGTGTCCAGTCGTGCGTCTAGCCTTGTTATGCGATTGGAGTCCCTTGGAGTGAATCCTTCTGGTGTGCGAAGTGTCTATCGTGTGACGATAAGTTAACATCAATAAAATGTCATTTCTTGATCACAAAGATTAAAGTCAACGCAATCAACAGACATATGCTTTTCAACTCGAAACAACCTAACTGTTGACAAATATCAACAACCCATTTGAAATCTACATGAAGTCTAATAAGTCTATGACTGCTTGTGTGTGTGATACCCACGACCGAACCCATGCAACCTGACCCGACTAAACATGTCTATTAACGCTAAACACAACATTAACGCGTAACACAACTGTCAATAGGTGTTTGACAGCGCATCGTAAAACAACACTTGGGAGACTTGCATCCTACACACTTGCTACATCATCTGTGAGTTTCACGGCCCCTATTTTACATCTCTTTCCTTTTGGGGGAGAAAACATGCAAACAGACTTACATTTACTTAAATGGTTGTAGTAATATTGATATCGCTTGTTACGTTAGAGCAAACACACACAACATGTCCTGACACACTCGAACCGTTAGTAATGGGATTAGCGAGGTAATTTTGAGTAGTACTACTGGGTCTGACAAACCCCGCCCGGGCTAGTCGCGCTAGCTTGATTGGAGGTCAAACGGGCGCACAATTGACCAAACATACGATTGCCACGGTCGGTTAAGACGTGGAGGAAACACAAATAGGACGTAAACAGTCAGCTTCGGTTCGAAACGCTAAGTAACAAGAACATAGGCTAGCTACCTAACGATATGCTTTATGTACTAAACCATTGAAACGCAAAACATGGAAACGCTTACGAATACATTTCTTGTTTATTTAAACCTGTGGACTCACCAACTTTATGTTGACACATTTTAGCATGTTTTTTCAGGTCATAGGAACGCATAAGCTTTTGAGGCACGCTTCAGGAAATGCACTCAGGACATGCATTCATCTAGTTTATTTTCAGCATTGAACATTTTGTCTAAACATAATCATTGTAATAGTATTGTAATGGATTTACAACTTTTGTACATGCTTCCGCACTATTGTAAACTTTGTTTATGTTACGCTGAATGAAGTCAAATGTTTATTTTAAATTCATATAGTGTCGTTCGATATGACTGTGTCTGAGATCCTGGTATGTCACACGCCTAACGGTAAAACCCCGTTCGTGGAAATTGAGGGTGTGACAGATTGGTATCAGAGCCATAGGTTATAGAGAACTAGGATTGCATCGCATCTATACTATAGCCTTAGACACAACACTAGTATTGCACAGACACTCTTTACACGGTTACCACTGTTGTGCAAACAACCTTCGGGCGTACTGACATTACACTGCTGAGCAAACATAACACTATGGGTATGACATGTGTGTCATTATCGGCTGACAGAGGGGCGGAGAATCCCGCTCGCTCAAACCAACGCTCACACTTGATCCTTCACTCGCGGAGTGAAAGCAACAACGAATTGAATCAAACATTCCCATGATTGGAACACGAAACTCGTTTCTAACGCACGCGATAAGCATAAGGATGACAAACAAAAAGAACAATACCTCACTCTTCCAACTCTCTCACACTCGTTACTATTCCCAACATATCCTATCCTCTACGCTAGTCCGAGCAGTAAACGAGGGACAACTAAGATATCCAAGTCGATTAGAGAATCGGACTTGGACATCCAAACACCTAGAACCACGAAGGGAAAGAGGCCAAATTGTCGTGATTCCCGTTGTTACCTAAACCGAATCTCTTATACAACTCTAGTTATTTGACTCTTGGTATAACAAATACATCTTTGATGCTTTTATCATTGATAACACTCGGTACTGGACAAGGCATGTTATCTCGAATAGGAGGAACCATGTGTGACCATGCAAAGCAAATTTGAATCACGGGTGCACACGTAATTGTAATTTGTCGTGCATGAGAACTTTGGCAACCCTATTAGGTGATAACGGTAATGGCCAGTACAAATTTTCAAATTCCATACTTAGGAGGCATAAGGCCTCGGATCCTCATAAATCCCTACTATCGATGTGCAAACAAACCCCTCATTCTTACTAGCATGATACAATATATATTACTGTCAATAATTGTTATCCGGTTATTGATTAATGTGTGTTGTGTATTGAAGAAGTCATGTCTGGAAGAATAGCGGGACGCCCGGGTGGACGAGGAAATATCACCCTGACTCAAGCCGAGCTGAATGCTATCATCAACGAGCGCGTGGCTGATGCGCTTGCAGCTTATGAGCAGGCCCGCAATCAGGGCCAGAACGACCAGAATCCGAACCAGGGAGGTCCAACAGTCTGTACCTTCAAGATGTTTATGGATTGCAAGCCTCATTCTTTCAGCGGCTCAGAGGGCGCTATCACACTGCTTCGCTGGCTAGAGAAACTTGAGTCAGTGTTTGCCATGTGCAGTTGTCCTGATGGAAATCGGGTCAAATACGCCTCCGGCACATTGGAGGGACCAGCCCTGACATGGTGGAATTCACAAGTCCAAACCTTAGGACTTGGTGCTGCAAACGGTATGCCATGGGAAGACTTCAAGATTCTAATGAAAGAAGAGTACTGCCCCAGGAACGAAGTCCAGAAACTGGAGGCAGAATTTTGGAATTTAAAGATGATTGGTTCTGACATCGAGGAGTACACGACTCGTTCGCACGAGTTGGCAGCATTGTGCCCGCAGATGGTAACTCCGGCCTACAAACGGATCGAAAAGTACATACCTCAAATCCAGGCTAGTGTGATGGCTGCTGATCCTGTCACTATCCAGCAGGCCATCCGACTGGCTCACAAACTCACCGACCAGGCAGTGGCACAAGGCACTCTGCCTAAACGTGGCGCTGCTTCTGGTTCATCAGATCACAAAAGAAAATGGGAAGGTAACAACAGCAAGTCTTCAAGCTCCAACAACCCCTAGCAACAACCGACCAAAAAGTTTGACCCATCAAGAAACTTCACCCACAACAACCCGAACAGCAACAACAACAATTATGGTCAGGGTTCGAGCAGCTACGCGGGCAAGAACCCTAGGTGTAACCGGTGCAACCTCCATCATCATGGCCCATGTGATCGACTTCGTTGTCAGAGATGTGGAAAGATGGGACACGCAGCCAAAGACTGCCGGGGTGAAATAATGACTCAGCAACAACAACCCCAACAACAACGCCAGGGGGAGTGACTAGAGCCTGTTATGAATGTGGTAAGGAGGGACATTACAGGAAGGATTGCCCACAGCTGAGGGGTGGAAACAAGGGTAATAATGGGGGCAATGCCAAGGGTCGTGCATTCGTGATCGGTTCCGGCGAGGCAAGGGATGACCAGAATGTGGTTACTGGTACGTTTCCCCTGAATGGTTGTTTTGCTTCCATACTATTTGATACTGGAGCTGATAGGAGTTTTGTTTCTAACAAGTTCATTAAGTTCTTAGATGTAACCCTAGCTGTCATGGAACCTAGTTATGTGGTAGAATTAGCTGACGGAAAACTAATCGAGGCAACTCAAATCGCCAAGGGGTGCAGACTAGGATTATGTGGTCGTGAGATAGATATAGATCTGATGCCTGTCACACTTGGTAGTTTTGACGTAGTTGTGGGCATGGACTGGCTATCCAAGAATCAAGCTGAAATCATCTGTGGAGAGAAAATCGTACGCATACCACTTCCTAGTGGTGAAATTCTATCAGTTCAGGGCGAAAGGAGTGGCATGGTCTCTGGAATCATCTCCCACATGAAAGCTCAGAAGTGTTTGCGTAAGGGTCATACCGCTTTCTTAGCCATGGTCACTGAAAAAGAAACCGAAGAAAAGAAAACTGAAGACATCCCAGTTGTACGTGATTATCCTGAGGTTTTCCCTGAAGACCTACCCGGCCTTCCACCGCACCGCCAGGTCGAATTCCAAATTGATTTGGTTCCGGGAGCCGCCCCTATCGCGAGGGCACCGTACCGATTAGCTCCGAGGGAACTACAAGAGCTGTCTACACAACTGCAGGAACTGTTGGATAAAGGTTTTATCAGACCTAGCTCATCACCATGGGGAGCCCCA
Source organism: Flaveria linearis (assembly GCA_024085815.1). Lineage (NCBI taxonomy): Eukaryota > Viridiplantae > Streptophyta > Magnoliopsida > Asterales > Asteraceae > Flaveria > Flaveria linearis. The sequence continues at coordinate 45,201,988 of CM044014.1, read as the reverse complement.
ATCCTGTTTGTCAAGAAAAAGGACGGAACTTTTCGAATGTGCATCGATTACAGAGAATTGAACAAGGCGACAATTAAGAACCGTTATCCTCTCCCGTGTATCGATGATCTGTTCGGCCAACTACAAGGGTCAAGTTACTATTCAAAGATAGACCTAAGATCGGGTTATCACCAACTAAGGATTCGAGAAGAAGACGTTTCAAAGACTGCTTTCAGAACGAGGTATGGTCACTACGAGTTTTTGGTTATGCCATTCGGGTTGACCAACGCACCAGCGGTTTTCATGGATTTAGTGAACCGAGTGTGCAAACCCTACCTAGACAAGTTCGTCATTGTCTTCATCGATGACATCCTTATTTACTCAAGGAATAAAGAAGAACACGAAGAACACCTTAGACTGATTCTGGAGCTGTTGAGACGGGAACAGTTGTATGCAAAATTTTCAAAGTGTGACTTCTGGATGCGAGAGGTCCACTTCTTGGGTCATGTGGTCAATGAGAATGGGATACACGTTGACCCGGCAAAGATAGCAGCTATCAAGAACTGGGCTACACCTAAGACACCGACCGAGGTACGACAGTTTCTTGGGCTGGCTGGCTACTACCAACGGTTCATCGAAGGGTTCTCGAAGATTGCTCAACCTCTCACTGCATTGACTCATAAAGGTACAACGTACGATTGGGGTGATAAACAAGAATCTGCATTCCAGATTCTGAAGCAGAGACTTTGTACAGCACCGATTCTATCCCTGCCTGAGGGAACCGATGATTTTGTTGTTTACTGTGATGCTTCCATACAAGGCCTCGGTTGCGTACTGATGCAGCGCAATAAGGTGATTGCCTATGCATCACGACAATTGAAGATACACGAGAAAAACTACACGACACACGACCTAGAGCTGGGAGCTGTGGTATTTGCACTCAAGATATGGAGACACTATTTGTACGGTACCAAGTGCACCATCTACACCGATCACAAGAGTCTCCAGCACATCTTTGAACAGAAGGAGCTAAATATGAGACAACGTCGTTGGGTTGAGTTGTTAAACGACTATGACTGTACGATCAAGTATCATCCGGGCAAGGCCAATGTAGTAGCAGACGCTCTGAGTCGGAAGGAAACGCCCAAGCCAAGACGAGTTCGAGCATTGCAACTTACCATTCACACCGGTTTACCCGACCAGATCCGCAATGCTCAACTTGAGGCGTTAAAAGATGAGAATTTGAAAGCCGAATCGTTACGAGGTATGGAGAAGCAACTAGAAACCAAGCCTGACGGAATCCGTTACTTTATGGGTCGAACATGGATTCCCTCGTATGGAAACCTACGAGAATTGGTGATGGACGAAGCTCACAAATCGCGGTACTCAATCCACCCAGGTTCAGACAAGATGTACCACGACCTGAAGGTTCTTTACTGGTGGCCAAACATGAAAGCAGATATCGCCACCTACGTGGGCAGATGTTTGACCTGTTCTAAGGTCAAGGTAGAGTATCAACGACCGTCTGGTTTACTCCAACAGCCGGAAATACCAGTATGGAAGTGGGAGCAGATATCCATGGACTTTATCACGAAACTTCCTCGAATTCCCAGCGGATGCGACACCATTTGGGTGATCGTGGATCGCTTGACGAAATCCGTACACTTCCTGGCAATCCGTGAGACTGATCGCATGGAAAAGTTAACTCGTATCTACCTAAGAGAAATAGTCTCTCGGCATGGTGTGCCGGTTTCCATTATCTCTGATCGTGACGCTCGATTCACTTCACACTTCTGGCAGTCCTTACAACGAGCACTAGGAACGCGGCTGGATATGAGCACCGCGTACCACCCCCAAACCGATGGCCAAAGTGAGCGTACGATCCAGACTCTAGAGGACATGTTACGTGCCTGCGTCATAGATTTCGGCAGCAGTTGGGAAACCCACTTACCGCTAGTCGAGTTTTCTTACAACAATAGCTACCACACATCGATCAAAGCTGCCCCATTTGAGGCACTTTATGGGCGTAAGTGCCGATCACCTATCTGTTGGGCGGAAGTTGGGGAAAGTCAACTCACCGGCCCTGAACTTGTGCACGAGACGACTGAGAAGATCGTGCAAATCCGTAATCGTATGGCAGCAGCCCGTGACCGACAGAAAAGCTACGCTGACAAGCGTCGCCGACCGTTGGAATTCCAAATAGGTGACAAGGTGCTTTTGAAAGTGTCACCTTGGAAGGGTGTGATTCGTTTCGGGAGACGTGGGAAACTGAGCCCTAGGTACGTGGGACCGTTTGAGGTTGTCAAACGGGTTGGCCCCGTAGCCTACCAATTGAACCTACCCGAAGAACTCCGTGGAGTACACAATGTGTTCCACGTCTCCAACTTGAAGAAATGCCTTGCCGACGAAACTCTTATCGTCCAGTTAGACGAGATACACGTGGATGAAAAACTTGGAGTACACAATGTTATTCATCTCTGTGCATGTCACAAAATGAACTTAATGTTAATCTTAAATCAATTATTTCTGAAAAGGTAAAAGGATCACATCTGAGGTGATCAGGTGGATAAAATGATCACGTCTGAGGTGATCAGGTGGATAAATGGATCACGTCTGAGGTGATCAGGTGGACAAATGAATCACATCTGAGGTGATCAAAAGGTTTTAATCTTAAATTGGTCATGTCTGAGATGATAAAATGCTCAAAACGTTTTATCTGCTATTAGAAGAAACTAAGTGTCGAACGGTCAAGAAGTCAAAATTTCACAAGTATGAACCCATTCGCACGACTCGACCATGAATATGTACCAGTCGTACGATTGGACCATACGAATGAACCCATTCGCACGAATGGACCATACGAATGAGCCCAATTGCACGATTGAAGGTGACCGACTGTGACAGTCGCACGAATGAACCTCAATCGTACGATTGGAGATGACCAAATGGGCGAGTCATACGACTGAAACCCAGTCGCACGAATCAATCATGCGACTAGGTTCAGTCGCACGACTGAAGGTTGCCCTAGTATAAATAGAGGGGGAGTCGGTATCAGTCGCTTCATTCTCCCAAATCGCCTCTCAGACGCACGATACACACCCATACTGCCGAAACTTCATTTGATCTTCTTACACCTATTTTTGACATACTCTGACGTTTGTTTCGATTCTATAGGTACTGCGTGACAACATTTGAACGAATAATCGATTACTACAACGTCAAACAGAGCAAAACATAGACCTAATGTAAACCGAACCAAATATGACAAATAAACCACTAAAACTAAGCTTTTTGAACAAATTAAAGTTATTAGGCTTTAGTCAGTCATATGCGAACCAAATGAGTCAATCCACAACGTTTAACATCAAGTATTGCTCAAAAATTGAATTTGAATGAACAAACTGTCGGACATGCGACTGGGCACAGTGATGAACTTCAATCGCGCGACTGAGCGAGACGAATGGCTCAATCGCACGACTGAGATGGACGAATGGTTCAATCGCATGACTGAACCATGCGTCTGAGCTAAATCGCACGACTGAGGTAAACGCATGAGAGATCGCACGACTAAGTCCAGTCGCATGACTCAGTCGTACGTATGAGCTCAATCGCACGACTAAATCTCAGTCGCTTAGCTCAGTCGCACGACTAGATATTAGTCGCTCAGCTCAGTCACACGACTGAACAAAATTTTCAAGTTCTTGAAACAAGTCTGGTATTTTTTGACAAGTACTAATGTTTATTTACTTTGTGTCATAGATGGCTAGTCGGTGGACGATGAGCACTAAGTACAACATATGTGCTCATCTCGATCTCTCTTCCCACAATGCTGCGGAGTTTACTGGCATTATCACATTCCAACGACATTCGAGGATCTTCCGAGCGATCTCTGAGAGATGCAGTCCTTACAGATCAAGTCCTTACAGATCAGTACATCAGGCTTTCTGGGAAAGCGCTGTAGTTGACAGGTCCACTGAGCCCTACACTATCCGGAGTTCTATATTTGGGGAGGCCATCAAGATTACTGAGGAGGATATCCAGTGTGACACCCCGTAATTTAGGATTCACATTTTTCAAAATGGTTGTCGTTAACATTGACCCGTACTCGCAAACACTCGAAACGTATACAAACACCGCCACCGACATCGTTAAATGAATTATGATAAAATACTAACGCGGGTGTTTGTAGAGGATTCACATAAACGAGATTTTCTAAGAAACCCTATTAATTAATAGAGCTCGCTCGTCTGCGTCGTCGCCAACCGAAACAAATTCGGGAATTCGGTACCTAAGTGCAAGGACTAAACCTGTCAATTGGCAAACTGGGGCTGGGTATAAATACCCACCCACCAGCCCCAAACACTTCACAATCTGTTCTTTCTCTCCTACGCTCTCTACCTCACCATCTCTACATCTTAGCACCAAATTCACCCGATTGAGCTTGTTTTTGTCGGATTAAGCCACACAACAGTTGAGGAATCACGATCCCAGCAGGTAGGCGACCATTTTCATCCATTTTATCACTTGTTTCACTGCTGCAAGTATGTGATTCGGGTGTTCGGGTTCAACCCGAATGCATGTGGTCGTGGGGGTGCGTGTGAGGCAAATCAGCGTGTGCATTACCCTTAGACATGTTAGGAGAGTGTTTCTGGAAGTTCTGATGGTGAGAAAACCGAGCACGGGACAGCCGAAGGCTGTTCGACCCACCCAGCAGTCGCGACCTGCTGCAGTCCGCGACTGGGCCGGCCGTGCGATTGGGTCATGCGACTGGCCCCATCGTGCGGTTGAGTCATGCGACCGGTCCCATCGTGCGATTGATAGGGGCGACTGGGGTGAGACATGTGAATGAAACTGTACGACTGAGTTAACCGAATGAATGCGTGCGATTGAGTCAACCGAATGAATGTGTGCGACTGAGTATCACCCGACTGAAGGTCCAACCGCACGAATGAAGGTTCATTCGTGCGATTGGTTATTGATTCGGGTGAATGAGTGATGTGTGGTACGACTGAAGGCTGAGTCGCATGAATGAGGGTTCAATCGTACGAGGGAAGTTGATTCGTACGGTTGAAGGTCCACTCATGCGAATGAAGTGTCCAGTCGTGCGTCTAGCCTTGTTATGCGATTGGAGTCCCTTGGAGTGAATCCTTCTGGTGTGCGAAGTGTCTATCGTGTGACGATAAGTTAACATCAATAAAAATGTCATTTCTTGATCACAATGATTAAAGTCAATGCAATCAACAGACATATGCTTTTCAACTCGAAACAACCTAACTGTTTACAAATATCAACAACCCATTTGAAATCTACATGAAGTCTAATAAGTCTATGACTGCTTGTGTGTGATACCCACGACCGAACCCATGCAACCCGACCCGACTAAACATGTCTATTAACGCTAAACACAACATTAACGCGTAACACAACTGTCAATAGGTGTTTGACAGCGCATCGTAAAACAACACTTGGGAGACTTGCATCCTACACACTTGCTACATAATCTGTGAGTTTCACGGCCACTATTTTACATCTCTTTCCTTTTGGGGGAGAAAACATGCAAACAGACTTACATTTACTTAAATGGTTGTAGTAATATTGATATCGCTTGTTACGTTAGTGCAAACACACACAACATGTCCTGACACACTCGAACCGTTAGTAATGGGATTAGCGAGGTAATTTTGAGTAGTACTACTGGGTCTGACAAACCCCGCCCGGGCTACTCGCGCTAGCTTGATTGGAGGTGAAACGGGCGCACAATTGACCTAACATACGATTGCCACAGTCGGTTAAGACGTGGAGGACACACAAAACATACGATTGCCACGGTCGGTTAAGACGTGGAGGAAACCCAAAACATACGATTGCCACGGTCGGTTAAGACGTGGAGGAAACACAAATAGGACGTAAACAGTCAGCTTCGGTTCGAAACGCTAAGTAACAAGAACATAGGCTAGCTACCTAACGATATGCTTTATGTACAAAACCATTGAAACGCGAAACATGGAAACGCTTACGAATACATTTCTTGTTTATTTAAACCTGTGGACTCACCAACTTTATGTTGACACATTTTAGCATGTTTTCTCAGGTCACAGGAACGCATAAGCTTTTGAGGCACGCTTCAGGAAATGCACTCAGGAGATGCATTCATCTAGTTTATTTTCAGCATTGAACATTTTGTCTAAACATAATCATTGTAATAGTATTGTAATGGATTTACAACTTTTGTACATGCTTCCGCACTATTGTAAACTTTGTTTATGTTACGCTGAATGAAGTCAAATGTTTATTTTAAATTCATATAGTGTCGTTCGATATGACTGTGTCTGAGATCCTGGTATGTCACACGCCTAACGGTAAAACCCCGTTCGTGGAAATTGAGGGTGTGACATCCAGACTATATTAGAGTTCGGGGATGATTCTGACTGCCCCACCCGATTACATCCCCTCACTGTACGAGGTTGCTTTATGAGGGCTAAGTATTCTAGGGACAATAACGCAAGTATGCTCAACAAGAGCAACTTGTGCCCCCAGTTCAAATCTTAGCCCATGTACTACTGAGATGCATCGCATCAAGGAAGGGTGGATTCGATGAGCTCTCCGACCAGATGCAGAACGCGTATGCGGCATTGGTGCTGAATTATCCATTCAGCTTCTCTAGGATGATCTTCACCTATCTGGTAGAGAACATCGAGGCGAAGGGGAAGAAAGCTTCTGTATGTATCCACGGTTTACACAGATGATCATAGATCAGAAGCTCCCCTCGCTGCCTAAGGAGAAAGAGGATGTTGTGGTCCTTGAGGTCATGGATGACACTACACTAGGACGGATGAGGGTGTACCGGGGGAAGCAGGTGAAGCCCCCGGTGAGTAGATTATTTTGGCATCTGGCCCATGAAGACTATGTGGCGCCAACGAAGAGGAAGTGGCGCCACGACGAGAGTGATTCAGATACAAAGCCGATAGTGGTTCCTGATGGTCCGTCTCACACTCAGACCACTACCGCTGATGTTACATCTCCACCATCTCCACATGGTGATTTAGAGACAGCTAGGTTCCATCAGGACTTCCAGCCTGATGAGGAGGAAGAGTCTGATGAGGAGCCACTGACTAGGACGGTGGGCAGCCGGGTGGTTGCCACTGAGAGGGGGATCAGGACGGTTGGTGGACGTCCGGGCGGGTCTGGGGAGACTACTTCAGATCCATCATACACCCCAGACCAGCCCAACAAGCAAGGGAAAGCCTCCAGGTCCAGGGGGACTCGGAGGAAGAGGATGGCTCAGCCACATGGGCTGAAGCCAAAGAGACGGAGGATCACTTTGATTACTACCTCCACTACCACCTCTACCACTACACCACCTACCACCACTACACCACCTACCACCACTACACCACCTACCACCACTACACCACCTACCACCACTACACCACCTACCACAGCCACCCCCCACACCACTCCACCCATTCATACTCCACCACCCATATTTACCTCAGCCACTGCTACCACCGCCAGCCACCAAGCTGGCCTTTCCACATTCCCCACCGGATCATCCCTCCCTCCTATTGGAGTGGAGGAACGGCTTGCAGCACTCAACAGGATGGTTCTGAAGCTGTTATCAGCTGATGAGAAGAAGTCTGCTAAGTTACATCAGCTGGAGGAGCTCAATGCTTCTTAAGCTCAGCAGATCTCTCAGCAAGCTGAGCAGATCGCCCAACTCCAAGAGCACAAAGAAGAATCGATTAAGAGATTGGAGGAGTTGGAGGCTGCTAACAAGAAGATCATGCTCAAGCTTAAAGGACCACAAAACGAGCCTCTGAAGATCAAGGAAGGAGATGATGATGGTGATGATGATGAGGATGATGATGAAGAGGATGACAGTGATGATGATGAGGAGGAGGGTGACGGTGACACAAGAGGTAGGAAGGATGACGATGATGATGATGAAGGAGATGCAGCTGCATCTGCCTCTGCTCAAGGTCAAGAGCAAAGGACAAAGAAGAAACAAGACCAAGGAGCATCATTGTCTACCCCGCCTACCTCACCATCAGCTAAAGACACAGAGAGGATTCAAGACAAAAGTAAAGATTAGATGTTTTACTTTGTTCAGCTTTTGTACTTGAAATCATCATTTGACGTTATGAAATTAATGTATATATTTATTATTCAGTGTTTGATTATCTTGATTACATACTAACTATTGTTGTGTTACATGTTTAAATCAAGCAGATCTAGCATTTCAGCAAGATGAGTACGATGTTGCTCCCTTACAGCTAATCAAGTCTCAACTGACTATGATAGTTGATCTGCAAGGGATCGTCAGGAGGTCAGTGAGTTATACTCCTGAAGAAGGAGAAATAATTCACGACCTCACTGATGAGCAACTTGCTGAAATGTTCCAGCTGAATCTAGATGAGTTAGTGAAGGATGCTCCTACCTTCGATGTGGATAGTGACGAGGAGCTACGATATAGACGAGATAGATATATAGGACGTCACTGCTTAGCATTATCCAGAGTATTACGACCGAGAGGGAAATGTGTTTCCCGATCTGGGTAGTACTCTCGGTAGCGATACTTTGGAGAAGCTGAGTCAGAAGGAAAAGGAAGCAGAAGCATCTACAAGCCAAGCCCCAGCCTCAAACGCCGAAGCAGATATTAGAAAGGCTAAATGGGTGGCCTGTTTCTCAGAGATCCGAGCCCAGCACGCTACAGCTAAGCAAAGTACCTACACCAAGATCTACAAAGTGAAGAAGCATCTGAAGGTGTCAGGGTAGATTATATCATGGGCTTATTTCAAGGATCTTAACGTTTACGCAATAAAGAGGGAAAGGGGAATCGAGTACTTTAGATTCCCATATGATCTAAAGTCTCTCCCTAGTTTTGAGCTCAACCAGCTGGCACGACTGAAGCTGCTGTATGCTGACACGAAGAAAATGTCAGGCTGGTTTGAGGCTGCGTTGAAAAGAGAGTATCTTACCAGATGGGTGAACTTCAAACCTCAACAGGCTACGAGGTGCATCAGAAGATCTGAGGTAAACCCGATTACTAGAAGACCAAAGATTGTCTTTAAATGGCACCCTCCGCGTACCATGTCACGTATTCCATTGAGGGAGATGCCACAAGATTTTGCACCCCATTTCAAATGGTGGTATTATAACTGGCGCACTGGAGTGGCCGTCATAGTTTTGGATAGGGAGGGGAAGGTAGAGACAATAAGGGTATTTGACCCTATGTGGCTAACAAACTTTTCCGCTTCTGATGTCAACATATTGCACAAGTGGCCATTATTTTTTTGATACGCAGGATATAGTGCAAGCACTTCAGTTCCAACATGTCATACGTTTATGGTTTGCACTTAATATCCATGTTGGGGTATCTAAAGAAGAACGAGGTAAGAGGTATTAAGAGTTTAAAAGGAAGTCAAAGATTAGATAGAACTAGGTCCAAGGGGGAGTTTGTTGGAACACATGTCCCTAGTTCTAGTTCTAGTGAGCTCAAATGTATTTGACTTTTATTTTGTAACACTTATGTAATGTTTGATATATGAAATGAAAAACTCTTCTTGGAATGTCTATTGGTTGTTAAATGTTACATCTATTAATATGATTTATTGTTACACACTTATATGAACATGCTATATAGGTTTACAGTTGTTAGACATAGTTTTGTATCGTTAAAGGTTCAGGAATATGTTTAACTAAGTCTCATGATTCAGTCGCACGACTGGACCATGCGAATGGGCCAGTCGCACGACCGAACCAGGTGATTGAGTCAATCGCATGATTGAGTCATAAGACTGACTCAGTCGTACGAATGAATCAATCGTACGACTCAGTGAATGAAAGCTGTAACCTATAAATACCACCTAATTCGTGGAAAAATGTAACACTTCGAGAATTATTAACCCTAGCCTTTCCTGTTCGTCCAGAGAGTCCCTTCCAACTTCATAGAACGTTTCTGATCGATTCTAATCAGTTCTTAACGTATTCTTATCGTTAGTTTTGATCGGATTAACGTTCTCCCTGATTGGATCGCCAATCAAATAGGATTCCGCACTATTTGATCTGGTTTCACGTTGAATGAGTTAGTACTCCATCCGTACACGGTCCTAGCACCCATTGTGTTGTTCTTTCACTAAGTTTTTAACTATGTGAGAAGAACTAGCCCAACTATGCAGTTTTTTTAATAAATTTACCTCGACTTCCAAAATTGTTTTTTCCTTTTGGTCTCTTCTAAAGAATTTAGATAAAACTTTATATCATTTGATTGATTTAATACAACAACCTCGGTTTCCCTTAGTTGTTTTGACAAAAGTTCTATCCTTTCTTTAAAATTGCACTTATTTTGTTTTAAAATACGATTAGCCTCAGTGCATAGTTGTAAATCATTTACTAAGTTATCATTGTGTTCTGATAACCTAGCAAATTTCAAGTCAATGCTTTCTTTAAACTTATCACAGTAATGACAATCATGTTTATCAAATAACTGGTCTAGAGAACTTACCTGTGATGAATCGGTTGAGTTAGTCATCATAGCAGAATCAGAATCTTTTGTGACAGGAGATTCTGTACTTGTTGCTCTAAGATCTTATTCAACCAGGTGATTTATAATGTTTGCAGCTTCTTCAATATCCGACATTGCTTGCTCAGTTGCACTCTTACTTTCACTAGCAGACTCATCATCTACTGCTTCAACAAAGGCAATATTTGATTCTCCAGGAGAAACAAACCTGAAGGACCAGTCTTGTCCTTCATCATCTTGAGCTGTAAATGCCTTTGTATCCTTGCTTGAAGAAGCCGTTCCAATTTGTTCCTTGTCTTGACAGGTGAAGGATGAAAATGGGTTTCCATTACCTGTTTTCTTGGGCTTTACACATTCACGTTTAAAATGCCCCTTTTCACCACAGTTGAAGCATGTTACCTTGGTTTTGTCAAAACCAAACGTCGTGTCCTTTGTGGCTACTTGATTCTGTCCCGTCTTCTTGACAAACTTTTTAGCTCTTCTAACTGCACTTGCCAAGGCCCACACAATATCCATACTTTCTAGCTCATTTTCATCAACTTACTCGTAGTCTTCATCTGCAAGGTGACAATTTCCAATCTTCCCAGTAACTAAACCATCATAGGATTGGACAACCGCTGCAAGAAGATCCATATGCTCCTTTGCAACTTCCACAGTGATATTACCGAGATTCTCGGTCTTCAACTTTGTAGAATTGGCTTCATGCACTATATATTGAGTAGGAGATGACCCTGACGTTTCTGGTGCTGAAGTTGTGGATGAGGTAGTAGCAGATGAATTGGACATATAGGTTGTTTGTAGAGGTGCTCCTGAGACAGCTGGAGACGAAACTGAGTTGTAGAGTGTCACACCCTCAATTTCCACGAACGGGGTTTTACCGTTAGGCATGTGACATACCAGGATCTCAGACACAGTCATATCGAACGACACTATATGAATTTATAATAAACATTTGACTTCATTCAAATGAACATAAACAGTGTTTACAAGGGTGCGGAAGCATGTACAAAAGTGGTAAACCCATCTCAGACTGTTACAATAGCCATGTTTATACAAAATGTTCAATGCTGAAAATAAACTAGATGAATGCATGTCCTGAGTCCATATCCTGAAGCGTGCCTCAAAAGCTTATGCGTTCCTGTGACCTGAGAAAACATGCTAAAATGTGTCAACATAAAGTTGGTGAGTTCACAGGTTTAATTAGCAAGAAATGTATTCGTAAGCGTTTCCATGTTTTGCGTTTCAATGGTTTAGTACATAAAGCATATCGTTAGGTAGCTAGCCTATGTTCTTGTTACTTAGTGTCTCGAACCGAAGCTGACTGTTTACGTCCTATTGTGTATCCACCACGTCTTAACCGACCGTGGCAATCGTATGTACCGTCAGGTCTCATCAGACCATGACGATATGTTTCCTCCACGTCTTAACCGACCGTGGCAATCGTATGTTCCGTCATGTCTCATCAGACCATGACAATGTGTTTCCTCCACGTCTTAACCGACCGCGGCAATCGTATGTTAGGTCAATTGTGCGCCCGTTTGACCTCCAATCAAGCTAGCGCGACTAGCCCGGGCGGGGTTTGTCAGACCCAGTAGTACTACTCAAAATTACCTCGCTAATCCCATTACTAACGGTTCGAGTGTGTCAGGACATGTTGTGTGTTGTGCACTAACGTAACATGCGATATCAATATTACTACAACCATTTAAGTAAATGTAAATCTGTTTGCATGTTTTCTCCCCCAAAAGGAAAGAGATGTAAAATAGGGGCCATGAAACTCACAGATGATGTAGCAAGTGTGTAGGATGCAAGTCTCCCAAGTGTTGTTTCACGATGCGCTGTCAAACACCTATTGACAGTTGTGTTAAGCGTTAATGTTGTGTTTAGCGTTAATAGACATGTCTAGTCGGGTCGGGTCGCATGGGTTCGATCGTGGGTATTACACACACAAGCAGTCATAGACGTATTAGGCTTCATGTAGACTTCAAAGGAGTTGTTGATATTTGTAAACAGTTATGTTGTTTCGGGTTGAAAGTATATGTCTGTTGATTGCGTTAACTTTAATCTTTATGGTCAAGAAATGACGCTTTATTGATGTTAACTTATCGTTCCATGATAGACACATCGCACACCAGAAGGATTCACTCCAAATGACTCCAATCGCATAACAAGGCTAGACGCACGACTGGACACTTCATTCGCACGAATGGACCTTCAATCGTACGAATCAACTTCCCTCGTACGATTGAACCCTCATTCATACGACTCAGCCTTCAGTCGTACCACACATCACTCATTCACCCGAATCAATAACCAATCGTACGAATAAACCTTCATTCGTGCGGTTGGACCTTCAGTCGGGTGATACTCAGTCGCATGCATACATTCGGTCGACTCAATCGCACACATTCATTCGGTTGACTCAGTCGCACGGGTTCATTCGCACGTCTCACCCCAGTCGCCCCGATCAATTGCACGATGGGACCAGTCGCATGACTCAATCGCACGGCTGGCCCAGTCGCGGACTGCAGCAGGTCGCGACTGCTGGGTGGGTCGAACCGCCTTCGGCCGTTCCGTGCTCGGTTTTCTCACAATCAGGACTTCCAGAAACACTCCCCTAACATGTCTAAGTGAAATGCACACGCTGATTGACCTCACACGCACCCCCCACGACCACATGCATTCGGGTTGAACCCGAACACCCGAATCCCATACTTGCAGCAGTGAAACGGGTGATAAAACGGATCAAAATGGTCGCCTACCTGCTGGGAACGTGATTTCTCAGCTGTTGCGTGGTTTAGCCGGCGAAAACGGGCTCAATCGGGTGAAATTTGGTGCTAGGGTGAAGAATCGGAGGTGAGGGAGCGTAAGAGAGAAAAAGAGCAGAAATGGGAGTGTTTGGCTGGTGGGTGGGTATTTATACCCAGCCCCAGTTTGGCAATTGTCAGGTTTGGTCCCTGTACTTAGGTACCGAGTTCCCGAATTTGTTTCGGTTGATAACGACGTTGATGAGCGAGCTCTATTAATTAATAGGATTCTTTAGGTAATCTCGTTTATGTGAATCCTCTACAAACCCGCGTTAGTATTTTATCATAATTCATTTAACGATGTCTGTGGCGGTGTTTGTATACGTTTCGAGTATTTGCGAGTACGGGTCAATGTTAACGACAAAAGTTTGAATAATGTCAATCTGAAATTACGGGGTGTCACATCATGCCCTTGTTGCAGGAATTTTCGTCCCGAAAATTAGTACATCATGTTACGTGGTTTTTACGGGGTAGCACAAGGTTCAACGGTTTGTGATGCATGTGGAATAGAGTACCTGTGTATCTAAGAGGTAGATACCTGGTTTGAAACAGTTGAGGGTACTTCCTCTTCATCTGATCTTCGCTTTGACGATAGGGATACGACTATGTTTGAGCGTCTTGACCTCTCGGTCCATGACTTCCACCGGTTCCTCGACGAAATGTAGTTGTTCATCCACATGTATCTCGTCTAACGGGACGATAAGAGTTTCGTCGGCAAGGCATTTCCTCAAGTTGGAGACGTGGAACACATTGTGTACTCCACGGAGTTCTTCGGGTAAGTTTAATTGGTAGGCCACGGGGCCAACCCGTTTAACAACCTCAAACAGTCCCACGTACCTAGGGCTTAGTTTCCCGTGTTTCCTGAAACGAACTACACCCTTCCAAGGTGACACTTTCAAAAGCACCCTGTCACCTATTTGGAATTCCAACGGTCGGCGACGCTTATCAGCGTAACTTCTCTGTCGATCACGGGCTGCTGCCATACGGTTACGGATCTGCATGATCTTCTCAGTCGTCTCGTGCACAAGTTTAGGGCCGGTGAGTTGACTTTCTCCAACTTCCGCCCAACAGATAGGTGATCGGCACTTACGCCCGTACAGTGCCTCAAATGGGGCAGCTTGATCGTTGTGTGATAGCTGTTGTTGTAAGAAAACTCTACTAGCGGTAAGTGAGTTTCCCAACTGCTGCCGAAATCTATGACGCAGGCACGTAACATGTCTTCTAGGGTCTGAATCGTACGCTCACTTTGGCCATCGGTTTGGGGGTGGTACGCGGTGCTCATATCCAGCCGCGTTCCTAGTGCTCGTTGTAAGGACTGCCAGAAGTGTGAAGTGAATCGAGCGTCACGATCAGAGATGATGGAAATTGGCACGCTGTGCCGAGAGACTACCTCCCTTAGGTAGATACGTGTTAACTTTTCCATACGATCAGTCTCCCTGATTGCCAGGAAGTGTGCGGATTTCTTCAAGCGATCCACGATCACCAAATGGTATCGCATCCGCTGGGAGTCCGAGGGAGTTTCGTGATGAAGTCCATAGATATCTGCTCCCACTTCCATACTGGTATTTCTGGCTGTTGGAGTAAACCAGACGGTCGTTGATACTCTACCTTAACCTTAGAACAGGTCAAACATCTGCTCACATAGGTGGCGATATCTGCATTCATGTTTGGCCACCAGTAAAGAACCTTCAGGTCATGATACATCTTGTCTGAGCCTGGGTGGATTGAGAGTACCGTGATTTGTGAGCTTCGTCCATTACCAGTTCTCGTAGGTTTCCATGCGAGGGAATCCACGTTCGATCCGTGAAGTAGCGGATTCCGTCAGGCTTGGTTTCTAGTTGCTTCTCCATACCTCGTAGCGATTCGGCTTTCAAATTCTCATCTTTTAACGCGTCAAGCTGAGCATTGCGGATCTGGTCGGGTAAACCAGTGTATATGGTGAGTTGCAATGCTCGAACTCGTCTTGGCTTGGGGGTTTCCTTCCGACTTAGGGCGTCTGCTACTACATTGGCCTTGCCCGGATGATACTTGATCGTACAGTCATAGTCGTTAAACAACTCGACCCAACGACGTTGTCTCATATTTAGCTCCTTCTGTTCGAAGATGTGCTGGAGACTCTTGTGATCGGTGTAAATGGTGCACTTGGTACCGTACAAGTAGTGCCTCCATATCTTGAGTGCAAACACGACTGCTCCAAGCTCTAGGTCGTGTGTCGTGTAGTTTTTCTCATGTACCTTCAGTTGTCGTGATGCATAGGCGATCACCTTATTGCGTTGCATCAGTACGCAACCAAGGCCTTGTATGGAAGCATCACAGTAAACTACAAAATCATCGGTTCCCTCAGGCAGGGATAGAATTGGTGCTGTGCAAAGTCTCTGCTTCAAAATCTGGAATGCAGATTCTTGTTTATCACCCCAATCGTACGTAGTGCCTTTATGAGTCAATGCGGTGAGAGGTTGAGCAATCTTCGAGAACCCATCGATGAACCGTCGGTAGTAGCCAGCCAGCCCAAGAAACTGTCGTACCTCGGTCGGTGTCTTAGGCGTAGCCCAGTTCTTGATAGCTGCTATCTTTGCCATGTCAACGTGTATCCCATTCTCATTGACCACATGACCCAAGAGATGGACCTCTCGTATCCAGAAGTCACACTTTGAAAATTTTGCATACAACTGTTCTCGCCTCAACAGCTCCAGAATCAGTCTAAGGTGTTCTTCGTGTTCTTCTTTATTCCTTGAGTAAATAAGGATGTCATCGATGAAGACAATGACGAACTTGTCTAGATAGGGTTTGCACACTCGGTTCATCAGGTCCATAAAAACCGCTGGTGCATTGGTCAACCCGAATGGCATAACCAAAAACTCGTAGTGACCATACCTCGTTCTGAAAGCAGTCTTTGAAACGTCTTCTTCTCGAATCCTTAGTTGGTGATAACCCGATCTTAGGTCTATCTTTGAATAGTAACTCGACCCTTGTAGTTGATCGAACAGATCATCGATACGCAGGAGAGGATAACGGTTCTTTATTGTCGCGTTGTTCAGTTCTCTGTAATCGATACACATGCGAAAAGTTCCGTCCTTCTTCTTGACAAACAGAATTGGGGCTCCCCACGGTGATGAGCTAGGTCTGATAAAACCCTTATCCAATAGTTCCTGCAATTGCGTAGACAGCTCCTGCAGTTCCTTGGAGCTAATCTATACGGTGCTCTCGCGATAGGGGCGGCTCCCGGAACCAAATCAATTTGGAATTTGACCTGGCGGTGCGGTGGTAGACCGGGTAGGTCTTCAGGGAAAACCTCAGGATAATCACGTACAACTGGGATGTCTTCAATTTTCTTTTCCTCGGTTTCTTTTTCAGTGACCATGGCTAGGAAAGCGCTATGACCCTTACGCAAACACTTCTGAGCTTTCATGTAGGAGATGATTCCAGAGACCATGCCACTCCTTTCACCCTGAACTGATAGAATTTCACCACTAGGAAGTGGTATGCGTACGATTTTCTCTCCACAGATGATTTCAGCTTGATTCTTGGATAGCCAGTCCATACCCACAACTACGTCGAAACTACCAAGTGTGACAGACTTCAGATCTATATCTATCTCACGACCACATAATCCTAGTCTGCACCCCTTGGCGATTTGAGTTGCCTCGATTAGTTTTCCGTCAGCTAATTCTACCACATAACTAGGTTCCATGACAGCTAGGGTTACATCTAAGAACTTAATGAACTTGTTGGAAATAAAACTCCTATCAGCTCTAGTATCAAATAGTATAGAAGCAAAACAGCCATTCAGGGGAAACGTACCAGTAACCACATTCTGGTCATCCCTTGCCTCGCCGGAACGATCACGAATGCACGACCCTTGGCATTGCCCCCATTATTACCCTTGTTTCCACCCTTCAGCTGGGGGCAATCCTTCCTGTAGTGTCCCTCCTTACCACATTCATAACAGGCTCTAGTCACTCCACCCTGGCGTTGTTGTTGGGGTTGTTGTTGCTGAGTCATTATTTCACCCGGCAGTCTTTGGCTGCGTGTCCCATCTTTCCACATCTCTGACAATGAAGTCGATCACATGGGCCATGATGATGGAGGTTGCACCGGTTACACCTAGGGTTCTTGCCCGCGTAGCTGCTCGAACCCTGACCATAATTGTTGTTGTTGCTGTTCGGGTTGTTGTGGGTGAAGTTTCTTGATGGGTCAAACTTTTTGGTCGGTTGTTGCTGGGGTTGTTGGAGCTTGAAGACTTGCTGTTGTTACCTTCCCATTTTCTTTGTGATCTGATGAACCAGAAGCAGCGCCACGTTTAGGCAGAGTGCCTTGTGCCACTGCCTGGTCGGTGAGTTTGTGAGCCAGTCGGATGGCCTGCTGGATAGTGACAGGATCAGCAGCCATCACACTAGCCTGGATTTGAGGAGCCAAGCCATCAATGTACTTTTCGATCCGTTTGTATGCCGGAGTTACCATCTGCGGACATAATGCTTCCAACTCGTGCGAACGAGTCGTGTACTCCTCGATGTCAGAACCAATCATCTTTAAATTCCAAAATTCTGCCTCCAGTTTCTGGACTTCGCTCCTGGGGCAGTACTCTTCTTTCATTAGAATCTTGAAGTCTTCCCATGGCATACCGTTTGCAGCACCAAGTCCTAAGGTTTGGACTTGTGAATTCCACCATGTCAGGGCTGGTCCCTCCAATGTGCCGGAGGCGTATTTGACCCTGTTTCCATCAGGACAGCTGCACATGGCAAACACTGTCTCAAGTTTCTCTAGCCAGCGAAGCAGTGTGACAGCGCCCTCTGAGCCGCTGAAAGAATGAGGCTTGCAATCCATAAACATCTTGAAGGTACAGACTGTCGGACCTCCTTGGTTCGGATTCTGGTCGTTCTGGCCCTGATTGCGGGCCTGCTCATAAGCTGCAAGCGCATCAGCCACGCGCTCGTTGATGATAGCATTCAGCTCGGCTTGAGTCAGGGTGATATTTCCTCATCCACCCGGGCGTCCAGGTCTTCTTCCAGACATGATCTCTTCAATTCACAACACATATAATCAATAACCGGATAACAATTATTGACAGTAATATATATTGTATCATGCTAGTAAGAATGAGGGGTTTGTTTGCACATCGATAGTAAGGCTTTATGAGGATCCGAGGCCTTATGCCTCCTAAGCGTGGAATTTGAAAATTGTACTGGCCATTACCGTTATCACCCAATAGAGTTGCCAGAGTTCTCATGCATGACAAATTACAATTACGTGTGCACCTGTGATTCTAATTTGCTTTGCATGGTCACACATGGTTCCTCCTATTCGAGATAACATACCTTGTCCAGTACCGAGTGTTATCAATGACAAAAGCATCAGAGATGTATTTGCTATACCAAGAGTCAAATAACTAAAGTTGTACAAGAGATTCGGTTTAGGTAACAACGGGAATCAAGACAATTTGGCCTCTTTCCCTTCGTGGTTCTAGGTTTGGATGTCCAAGTCCGATTCTCTAATCGACTTGAATATCTTAGTTGTCCCTCATTTACTGCTCGGACTAGCGTAGAGGATAGGATATGTTGGGAATAGTAACAAGTGTGAGAGAGTTGGAAGAGTGAGGTATTGTTCTTTTGTTTGTCATCGTTATGCTTATCGCGTGCGTTAGAAATGAGTTTCGTGTTCCAATCATGGAAATGTTTGATTCAATTCGTTGTTGCTTCACTCCGCGAGTGAAGGATCAAGTGTAAGCGTTGGTTGTGAGTGAGCGGGACTCTCCGCCCCTCTGTTAGCCGGTAATGACACATATGTCATACCCATAGTGTTTATGTTTGCTCAGCAGTGTAATGTCAGTACCCTAGAAGGTTGTTTGCCCAATAGTGGTAACTATGTGTAAGTGTCTGTGCAATACTAGTGTTGTGTCTAAGGCTATAGTCTAGATGCAATGCAATCCTAGTCTCTATAACCTGTGGCTCTGATACCAATCTGTCACACCCTCAATTTCCACGAACGGGGTTTTACCGTTAGGCGGGTGATATACCAGGATCTCAGACACAGTCATATCGAACGACACTATATGAATTTATAATAAACATTTGACTACATTCAAATGAACATAAACAGTGTTTACAAGGGTGCGGAAGCATGTACAAAAGTGGTAAACCCATCTCAGACTGTTACAATAGCCATGTTTATACAAAATGTTCAATGCTGAAAATAAACTAGATGAATGCATGTCCTGAGTGCATATCTGAAGCGTGCCTCAAAAGCTTATGCGTTCCTGTGACCTGAGAAAACATGCTAAAATGTGTCAACACAAAGTTGGTGAGTTCACAGGTTTAATTAGCAAGAAATGTATTCGTAAGCGTTTCCATGTTTTGCGTTTCAATGGTTTAGTACATAAAGCGTTTCCACGTAACCAGTCTCAATAGAAGTCTAAAGATTGGGATCAACTCCATGTAAGTAAATCTCGAATCGCTGTTTCCATTGTGGATAGTCATCTAACGTTATAAACTTCGACGGTTTATTGTGATTTCCTATCTTATTTCCAGAAGCAGAAGGTTCTGGATGAGTGAGTCCTTCCCGGCAGTAAACGCAGCAAACTGATCTTCCATTTGTATAAACTTGAGACTTGGAGAACAGAACAATTTCAATCTTATGAATGGACTATACGGATGGTTCACTCGTGCGAATGAAGGGTGCGAATGAATTCAATCATGCGATTGGATTCAGTCGTGCGTATGAACTAGACGAATGGACTTAAACAACTGGAGCTGTTCAGTCATGCAAATGAAGGACGCGACTGAGTTCAGTCGTGCGAATGGAGTGTACGAATGAGTTCAATTGTACGAATGAGCTATTCGTGCAACTGAAGGTTGTTGTTTTGGCAAAATCGATGGTTTTGACACTTTGACACAAAAACACGACTTTTCAAGAACGCTAATCTACCGTATAGTGAACAATCAAAACTTTAAGGTCGGAAAACTTTGAAACACCTTCTAACCTCAAAAAATAAGTCTTTTTAATGAAAACGTTAAGTTTAACACCAAAAACTAATCGAATCACACGCAAAATCAAGAGCCAAAGCTTTGATACCACTTGTTAGGACCGTGTACGTGCGGAGTACTAACTGATAATGTGTGAAACCAGATCAAATAGTGCGGAATCCTATTTGATTGGCGATCCAATCAATGAGAATGACAATCTGATCAATACTACAATGAAACAAACATTAAAAACGAACAAGAATTGATCATAAACGAACTATGAAGTTGGAATAATGAACAGGGACGCTCTGGACGGCTAGGGTACATAGGTATTCGAAGTGTTATCAATTGTTATGTTTTTCCACGAATTAAGTGGTATTTATAGGTTTCCTGTCTTCAGTCGTGCGACTGAATCATGGATTGAGTCATAGGCACGACTGAAGGTTCAGTCGTGCGACTGAGTCAGTCTTATGTTCCAATCGTATGACTGATCCAGTCTCCTGGTTCAGTCATGCGATTGGTCCATAAGCATGATGATTCATGCGTATGGTCGATTAGCATAGGCCATTAGCATGAACTATCAAACAACATTAAAACCTGTTAGGACCGAGTACGAACGGAGTACTAACAGATTCTTCGTTAAACCGGATCAAATAGTGCGGAATCCTATTTGATTGGTGATCCAATCAGGAAAACGTTAACAAGATCAAACCTAACGATTAGAAAACGTTAAGAACGAACTAGGAATGATCTGAAACGTTTTATGAACTTGGAAGGGACGAACAGGGTGCTCTGGGTCGACAAGGGTTCTAAGTATTCGAAGTGTTTTGTTTTTCCACAAATTAAGTGGTATTTATAGGTTACAGCTCTCATTCGTACGACTGAGCCAAGCGACTGGCTCAGTCGTGCGACTGAGTCATACGATGGTTCATTCGGACGACTGAGTCAGTCTATGACTCAATCGTACGATTGACTCAATCACCTGGTTCAGTCGTGCGATTGGCCCATTCGCATGGTCCAGTCGTACTACTGAATCAGGATACTTAGTTAAACACATTCTTGAACCTTTAATGGTTGAGAACTATGTCTAACAACTGTAAACCTATAAACATTGTCATATATGCGTGTAACAATAAATAATATAAATAGATAAAACATTATACAACCAACAATCATTTATAGAAGAGATTCTCAATATATTTATTAAACATTACATATGTGTTACAAGAAGAAGTTCTATTGCATTTAAGCTCACTAGACTAGAACTGGGGACATGTGTACCAACAAACTCCCCCTTGGACCTAGTTCTATCTAGCCTTTGACTTCTTTCTTGAACTCTTCAAATCTTTTCAGTCTCTCCTCTTTAGAAACTCTAGCATGGATATTAAGTGCAAAGCATAGACGTATGATATGCTGAAACTGTAGTGCTTGCACTATATCCTGCGTGTCAAAAAACAGTGCCCACAGCGTATAAACATCTGACGCTGACAACTTGATAAGCCACATGGGGTCAAACACCCTTATTGTGTCCATTGTACCTTCCCTTTCCAAAACGATGACGGCTTCTCCCAAGCGCCGGTCATAGTACCACCACTTAAAGTGTGGGGTAAAGTCCTGTGGCATCTCCCTCAGTGGAATTCGGGACATTGTGCGCGGAGGTCACCACTTCAGGACTATCTTCGGTTGACCAGTGATGGGACTCAACTCAGACCTTCTGAGGTACCTCGTAGCCTGCTGAGGCTTGAAGTTTACCCATCTAGTCCTGTACTCCTTTTCAAGGCAGCCTCAAACCAGCCAGACATCTTCTTAGGATCAGCATAAAGAAGCTTTAGTCGGGCCAACTGGTTGAGCTCAAAACCGGGAAGAGTCTTCAGATCATGAGGGAATCTGAAGTACTCGATTCCCCTCTCCCTTTTCACAGCATACACACCAAGGTCATCAAAATGAGCCCAAGCAATGATCTTCCCTGACACCTTCATGTTCTTCTTTACTTTGTATAGCTTGCTGTAGGTACTCTGAGTTGCCGTAGCACGTTGGGCTCAGACCTCGGCGAAGCAAGCCGCCCATTCAGCCTTTTGAATATCAACATCAGCGTCCGAGGCTTGGGCTTGGCTTGTTGAGGCTTCTGCTCCTTTCTCCTTTTCAATGAGTTTACCCAGAATGTCACTGTCGAGAGTGTTTACCAAATCTGGAAACACGTTTCCCTCTCGGTCAGTGTATTCTGGGTAGTGCTGATCTGTGATGTCTTCAATTTTAGTTTCTTCAATGTCGTTGAGGTCGTCATCATCAGCATCATCAAAAGTTGGAGCATCCTTAACAATTTTGTCTGGATTCAGACGAAATATTTCAGCAAGCTGCTCATCAGTAAGGTCGTGAATTATTTCTCTTTCTTCAGGAGTATAACTCACTGACCTTCTGATGATCCCATGCAGATCAAGAATCATTGTGAGTTGAGACTTGATCTGTTGGAGGGGAGCAACATCATGTTCATCTTGCTGAAATCCCTTATTTTTGTCTTGAATCTGCTCGTGAGTTTCTGTAGTAGGTGATGATGGAGGAGCTGCTGTAGATCCATGGTCTTGTCTTCTTTTTGAACGTTGTTCCTGACCAGAATCAGCAGCATTTGAAGCAGAATCATCATCATCATCATCATCTTGCCCCTCCTTGTCTTGATCATCACCACTATCGTCATCATCCTCATCACTCTCATCATCCTCATCATCATCGTCATCACCATCATCCCCATCTCCTTCTCTTATCTTAAGATGATCAGCCTGAGACCCTTTCAGCTTGAGCAGAATCTTCTTATTTGTAGACTCCAACTCCTCTATCTTTTGAGTCGACAGGACATTACGTTCCTGGAGTTGGGCAATCTGAGTTGCTTGAGAAGCATTTTGCTCCTCAAGCTGAAGCAGCCTCGCTGTCTTTTCTTCATCAGCAGCTAGCAGCTTTAGCACCATCCTGTTGAGTGCTGCTAGCTGTTCCTCCACTCCAATGGGAGGGAGGGGTGAACTTGTAGGTGCTGATGACGGGCCAGCTCGGTGGCTAGTGGTGGTGGCTGTGGTGGTGGTGAATATTGGAGGTGGAATGTGAGTGAATGGTGGAGTGGGATGTACTGTAGTAGTTGGTTAGGTGGAGGTGACAGGTGGTGGAATGGGTGTAGTGGTAGTTGTGGTAGCTTGGGTGGTTTGAGTGGTTTGGGTAGTGGTGGTGGAAGTGGTAGTAGCGGAGGAGGTAGTGATAAGAGTGATCCTCCTGCGTTTGGGCTTCAGCCCATGAGGCTGAGCCATACGTTTCCTCTGTGTCCCCTGGACACAGAGGCTCCCCCTCGACTGCTGGGAGAGGCTAGGGTGTAAGATGGATCAACTGTAGAGCTCCCAGACTCTCCAGGGCGTCCACCAACCGCCCTTAATCCGTGCTCAGTTGCCACTACCCGACTTCCCACAGTCCGGGTAAGTGGCTCTTCATCCGACTCCTCCTCCTCCCGCATATGAAAATCAGGGTGTATCGGAGCTGGTTCGGGTTCTCCCTGGACATCTCCTCCATGATTAGCATCATGATTATCATCAGAGTCATCGAAGGGTAGAGCAACTTGCTCCACATCCGAATCACTGTCCTCGTGGCGCCACTTCCTTTTTGCTCGCGCCACATAAACATCGTGGGCTAGATGCCCAAATAGTCGCCTGACAGGGGTTTCACCTGCTTCCTCCTGTACACCTTCATCCTGCCTAAGGTGGTATCATCCATCACCTCAAGCACCACTGCATCCTCCTTCTCCTTGGCAGCATAGAGAGCTTCTGGTCAATGATCATCTGCATGAAGCGAGGGTACATGCAAAAGCTCTCTTTGCCCTTCACTTTGATGTTCTCCATTAAATAAGTGAAGATCATCCTCGAGAAGCTGAACGGGTGGTTAAGCACCAAAGCCACATAGGCGTTCTGTATCTGCTCAGATAGCTCATCAAAGCCTCCCTTCCTCGAGGCAATGCACCTTAGCAGCACATTGGCTAAGTACTTGAATTGGGGGCACAAGTTGCTCTTGTTGAGCATACCTGCGTTGATATCCCAGAGTACATCGCCCGCAGAAAGCACCCTTGAACTGTCAGAGGGTGTAGTAGTGTGGGGTAGTCACCATCATCCCCAAACTCTAAGACTATCCGGAGATCTTCCTCACAGATCTCTATGGCCTGACCAAAAATGGTGCTCCTGATACGGTAGGGCTCCGTGGATCTGTCCACCACAGCGCTTTCCCAGAAAGCCTACTGGACTGAACGATATGGCGTGCATGGAGTAGAAATAGCTCGAAAGATCCTCGATCTCCGTAAGAAAGTAATGATGCCCGAGAACTCCGCCGCGTTTCGGGAGGTCAGATACAGATGAGCACAAATGTTATGCTTTGTGCTGATTGTCCAACGACTCGCCATCTCTTACACAAAGTAAATAAACGTAGTGCATGTTGAGGATAGGTAATTTCAGTCAAAGAACATTAAACTTTGGTTTAATCGTGCGACTGATCAAACAACTGAGTTTCAGTCGTACGATTGAACTGTGCGACTGAGATTTAGTCAAATGATTGAGTTCATGTGTACGACTGAGTCATGCGATTGGACTCAGTCGCATGTCTTCTCATACGTGTATCTCAATCGTACGCCTGAACTCATTCGCATGGTTTAGTTGTACGATTGAATCATTCGTCCAACTCAGTCGTACGATTGAGACAATCGTACAGTTCAGTCGTACGATTGAAGTTCATCAGCATGACCAGTCGTCCCTTCGACTGTTTGTCCATTCAAATTCTTGTTTTGAGCAATACTAAGTATTAAACATCAAAATTATGCTCATTACACACAGAACCAACCGATTAAGCCTATTGTAACCTTAATTTGATCAGTAAGTTCAGGTTTTAAGGTCTTTTAATCTTATTAAGGTTGCTGGTACTGTTAGGTCATAATTTGTGCCCATTTGATGATTTGACACAGTTTGTTTGATGATTTCTCTTGTGCAATATCTGTATGATCGAAAGCAAACGTTAGAGTTCAAGAATATATGCGAAAAGTGAGTCAAACAAAATTTTGGCAGCAATTCTTTAGGTCATACATATAGAGAGGTGATTTGGGTGAGTGAGCGACTGAGGCCGATTCGACTTGATATATACTAGGGCAAATCCCAGTCGGGCGACTGAGCCGAGTCTCATAGGTCAGTCGTACGATTGAATCTAGTAGCATGAGTGAGTCATGCGACTGAGTCTCAGTCGTACGATTCACCCAAATGTTCAGTTCAATCGTACGATTGAGATTCAGTCGAACGACTGTGACAGTCGGTACCTTCAATCGTGTGCTTGGACTCATTCGCATTGTCCATTCGTATGATTTGACTCATTCGTGTGTTCCAATCGTACGACTGGACCATACTTATGGTCCAGTCGTGCGACTGGGCCATACTTATCATCTTTTGACCATTTTACCATTACGACCCTTAGTTCCATTTACCAGTAGATAAACATTATGAGTAGGTTGATCATCTCAGACATGACCATTTAAAATAAAATGACATTTTGATCACCTCAGATGTGATCCATTTATCAACCTGATCATCTCATACATGACCCATTTATCCACCCGATCACCTCAAACGTGATCCATTTATCCACCCAATCACCTCAGACGTGATCCATTTAACTTTTCAGAAACAATTTGTTTAAATAAACATTAAGCTCATTTGGTGACATTATCTGCAATGATAGTATAGCATAGTCCGACATTGACACACATAACAACCAAAGTAAATACTAAGCTAAGTACAAAAACGAAAATATTTTTGTGATTTTTGTTAGGTCAGGTTAGTGTAGCCTATTAACATTGACATCATATCAAGGACAGACTCATGGAATCAGACAGGCATCAACAACATTACTTGGAATCTTTTATCTGCATTTAACTTTAAACCCTTGCATGAATTACATATCACAGTTATTCACTTATCTAAGACTTCTAAGATCTAACTGGGAATCATGCTTGACAGATAAGTAACACCCATTGATTTTGAGCATCAGGCAATGCATCCACGACGATTGTCAGTATACTTGTCCATTTAAATCCATACACAGACTTTTGACACGCATCAGTGATTAAATAGATGAATTAGGTCAACAAGTATTTGTGTGTTCCATAGGTATATGGTAATCAATCTTCCTCTGGAGATTTTTGAGCGGTCTTGGGACTTAGAAGATTTGGTTCTATGAATTTTCAAAGAGATGCTAAGCCTCAGGTCAGTGCCATCGTACAGCAGAGAGGCGCAAACAACAATGAATTCTTAGAGCGAATAGGTTATGCTAAGCCTCAGGTCAGTGCCATCGCACAGCAGAGAGGCGCAATACCTATCTTCTTCTTAGTATATTAGAATATACATTGTTTTCAGTGACATTTGTCATCTTTGCTCTGTTTTTCAGGTCTTTGCTCACATTTGTGGCATTTGCTTGCTCCTCACCCCTTATTGGAAATTGATTGATTGTGCAGACCAGGGATACCATGAAAACCCACAACTTGTTGAATTATTTAAGTTTAAGCCAAATCACTGATGATGTCTACTTATCTATTGTGTTGAATCTACCGACACATCGTACAATGCACTGGCACAACCCTAGATCTACTTTCTCCAAGTAGTTACAGTACCAACCAAGCGTACTATCATTTTCCCAATATGTTAGACCTAGACTTCTCTGATCTGTAGTTTTCTGTGATTTAATTAACCTTGCAAAACATAAGATCCTTTTGGTGTTCCAAGTAACACGACACCTGTGTACTATCACTTTCCATTCATTGAGTCACATTTCCAGTATTTCTATCTTTGCTTTTCAGCTTAAGTAACCTCCCCTTTTTTTTGAGTAAATAATTACTGAACATAACATAATCTCCCCCTAAAATACTAAAACAGAAAAACTTTTTGTGTTTTTGGATATTTAATTGACAAGGAAATTAAATGAAATAAAACTAGAAAATTAAGAAATTAAGAAATAAACATGTGTCGGACTACGCGTCTGTGTCTTCTGAGATAACATCACTTTCTTTTTAACACCGTTGACCTCTAACAGATATAAAAATCTGGGTTTATCAAAGGCTTTTGTATAGAGGTCAGCGCATTGAAAATCTATATTAATTTTTATCACATCGATTAAATTCTTTTCAAAACAGTCACTATAAAGTGATATTTGATTCCGATGTGTTTGGTCTTGGGATGTTGGACCGGATTTTTAGTTACTGCTATTGCAGCAGAATTATCAACAAATATAGGAGTAGAAGAGAAATGCAAACCGAAGTCCCGCATTTGCTGTTGTATCCATATGATTTGAGAGCAACAGCTGGCGGCGGCAACATATTCGGCTTCACAGAAGATAGAGCAACTGATGTCTGCTTCTTACACTGCCAAGTCACCAATCTCCTCCTGAAAAATTGACATCCTGCTGTAGACTTGTAATTCATTTTGCAGCCTCCATAATCCGAGTCACTATATGCCATTAGCTCAAAGTCATCATCATGAGAATACCACAACCCCAGTGTTGGAGTACCCTTCAGATAACGAAAAATCTTCTTCACCCCAATCAAGTGATTCACTTTTGGTTTCGCTTGATATCTGGAACATAAACATGTGGCATACATGATATCTGGACGGGAGGCAGTGAGGTACATAAGAGATCCGATCATCCCACGATACATAGTGGCATCCACCAAATCCCCATTCTCATCAGGAGCCACATCATGATTTGTGGCAAGAGGGGTACCGGAAACAATGACATTTTCCATATCAAACCGACAGAATGTCGCCGACATACTTAGTTGGATGCAAGAAATACCGGTTGAGGTTTGATCCACCTGCAATCCTAGGAAGAACTTCATTTCTCCCATGGCACTCATCTCAAACTCTGCCTTCATCACAGATTCGAATTCTTTGCACAACTCTTCGTTTCTGGAACCGAAGATGATGTCATCCACATAGATCTACACCATAAGCAAATCACCATTCTTTTCTTTAATGAACAACGTACAGTCAATCACACCCCTGCGAAAGCCGTGTTTCAACAGATGGGTGGATAGCTTTTCATACCAAGCTCGAGGAGCCTGATGTAGCCCATACAGAGCCTTGTCTACCTTGTAGACTCTGTCCCGATGATAGGGATCTTCGAATCCCTTGGGTTGACTGACGTATACCTCCTCACGGATTTCCCTATAAAGGAATGCACTCTTCACATCCAACTGATAAACTTTGATCTTCATATACGGTGCATAGTCGACTCCCTTGACTTGTCTGAATCCCTGAACAACCAACCGTGCCTTGTTTCTGATAACAACACCTTGGTCATCCTTCTTGCACTTTAGTGCCCATTTGGTACCAATCACTTTTACTCCTTTTGGCCTGTCACGAGTGTCCATACTCCAAGTTTCTTGAACTGTAGAAGCTCTTCTTGCATCGCGTTGACCCAGGCTTCATCTTTGAGGGCGTCACTGACGTACTTAGGCTCGACTTGTGAAACAAAACATGAGAAAGCCCCGTCATTGACATATCCCTTTTCCATGATGGCAGCATAATCAACGAGTACAGCTGATTTCGTGTCTGCACACCGGATTGAATATCCCCAATGATAGACGAGGGGGGATGATTCACACTGATCCTAGTCATTGGTGTTGTTGGAACAACAACTTCAGAATCCAAGTTTGTGACTACTGGTTCAGTATCTGGATTTCCCAATGCCGGTTCGGCAGCTGACGAGCTAACGTCTTGATTTACATTATGCTCACTGTCTGGTTCAGCTGCCTCCTCATCATTGATAAATCATCACTCTCATCCTGAGCATGAGCTGAGGAACCTGAAGCACCATCTGCAGGTGTTGTGTTGCTTGAATCCAGATTTGGTGTATTTAGAACATCGTACATCATCTGAGTAGCAATCACATCATCCGAATCGAGCTGAGGAAGATTAAAGGATTTGAAAAAGCCATCGTAATCGAAGAATGACGATGGACCTTTTCCAGCAGGGGGTGGTGTATCTTTGCACATCTACGTTGCAGCACACTTCAACCTGACCTGTCGAGTTATTGTAACTCGTTTGTCTGGTATGCTGTATCCTAGAAAAATCCCTTGATCAGCTTTCTCATTAAACTTGCCTTCCTGAGACTTCTTCAACAGGGTACATGGAGCTCCAAATGGTTCCAGATACTCCAAGTTAGGTTTTCGCTTCTGAAGTAACTCATAGCAAGTCTTGCCATGCCTTTTGACTACTGATACACGGTTAAGTGTGTAGCAAGCATTTGCAACTGCTTCATTCCAGAACTGTACTGGAAGCTTAGAATCTGCCAACATTGTCCTTGCAGTCTCGATCAAGCTCCGATTCTTTGTTCTGCAACTCCATTCATCTGTGGCGTGTATGCTGAGGTGAACTGATGAACAATTCCCTTCTCCTTGCAGAAAACATCCATCCACTGATTCTTGAACTCTGTGCCATTGTCTGAACGAATCTTCCAACCTTCAGGTTGTAGAGTGACTCCAGCATCGTGACTAGCACCTTGAATGATTCAAACGTTTCTGACTTAGCTTTCAGAAACATCACCCAAGTAAAGCGTGAGTAGTCATCTGTGACTACAAAGCAGTACCAGTCTCCTGCTATACTCTTCGTGCTTACAGGACCAAATAGATCCATGTGCAGTAGCTCCAGGGGCATCTCTATAGAATTGACATGCTTGGTCTTGTGAGATTTCCTGGTCTGCTTTCCCTTCTTGCATGAGACACAAAATCAGGAAGTTGAAGTTCTTGACAGTAACTCCATCAACTAAGTTGTTATGAATCAGATGATTCATCTTCCTGTGATTAATGTCTCCCATTCTTCTATGCCATGAGATGGATTCCTTCTCTATTGCTTTGGATAAGAAACACTAAACTGTAGACTCAGAGGAAGAAGCATTAGACATATCCAATACATATAAATCATTGTACCTGGATGCTGACATTAAGACCTGCTCCTCTGGAATCTCCATCTCTTTCTTCAGTATGTAACACTTGCGATTGTCAAACATCACTTTGAAGCCCTTGTCACATATCTGAGACACTGAAAGCAGATTGTTTTCTAATTGTTGTACAAAATTGACTTTGTCAAATCTTACCTTGCATTACCTACTTCGCCTTGAGCGGTAATGTATCCTCCTTTGTTACCAGCAAAGGAAACATGTCCCCCTTTGATTTATTTGACATTGAAAAGGAGAGACTTATTTCCTGTCATGTGCCTGGAAGCTCCGCTATCTACAATCCATGTGTTGGTAGTAGCACTGTAGCGGACAACCTGCACATAATTGAAAACAATTAGTTAAGGAGGGGGACCCAAGCCTTAACTGGCTTGGGTTTCCCAGAGGCATCACACATTATGAACTCTACCCACTGTCCTTTGTCAGTTGGTGGGACCTCAACCTTCAGTTTGTCACTGCTATCAGACACATCAGACATTTTAGCTTTCCACATACCATCTTTATGAAAAGATTGTTTGGGATAGACAGTGGATTGATTAACAGTTTGAACCTTTGTTTTAGTTTCCAAAACTGGTTTCACCTCAGGCATCACAGACTTGCCAATGACTTGTCTGTGTTGGATGTGGTGTTGAGGAGATGTGTAAGACCTAGCAGGTGTGTTAGACCTAACAGGGGTCTTAGATCTCTGTTTTGGGAACTGAGTAACTTCTTTGTCCAGTTCAACTTTAACCCTAGGTGTCTGATAGCAGGGACAACTAGAAGATATGTGACCCCGTTTACCACAAGCATAACAGGATCTCCTTTCAAAGGGACTAGAAGATCTCTTGTGGGGTGGGGAGTAGACCTTAGGTATGTGCTCTTTGGTCTCGGTCTTTTGATGTTCACCTTCCTTGACAAACTTAATTTGTTTAACATTATGATTTATTTGCCTTTGAAGATGAGTGTTATCTTTCTTAACTGGTTTATTTTGAGTGGGTTTGGAAATCTTGGATTGTGTGTTAGTAGACTTAGAACCCAACCCAAGAGATGCTTGAACATTCTCTTCCACCCTTTGTTCATTTCCAGTTGTGCCTGAAGTTGAGGGTTTTTTATCAGCACCCAAAGAAACAGTCTTAACTACTGTGTCTGGGTCACTGACCAGAGGAGTTGTCACCACATGATCTTTAATTTGATTATTATTGATTGGACGTTGTTTGGTGTTCAAAAGAATCTCATGTGGTGGGGGCACAACTTTATAACCCAAACCCTCCCGTTGTTGCGTTCCTTAACCAAGTTTTTCAAAATATGCGAGGAGCTCGCAAGACTATGAAGTTTTTGTTTTAAAGACTCATTTTCAACTTGTAAAACTGCTTTATCCTTTTTAGTTTCTTCAATGGTCTTTAAATAGAATTTAATATCATTCTCTTGGTTGAGAGCAACAACTTCAGTCTCTTTTAATTGTTCTTTAATGCCTCAACCTTTTCTTGTAACTGCTTTCATTTTGTTTTAAACTTTTTTAGCCTCTGTGCACAATTTTAAGTCCTTTACTAAGTTATCATTGTGATCTAATAACCTAGCAAATTTTAAGTCAATGCTTTCCCTAAATTTTCACATTCAACACATGCATGTTTAGCAAACAGTTCATCTTTTGATTCTACCAGTGCAGATGTGGACGTTCCGGCCATGAAAGCATTTTGAGATTGTGGTTGTGCTTCAGATTCAGCATTCAGCTCATTCTCAATGATTTGGTTAATAGCAGCTAAAGTCTCTTCCATTTCAGCAGTATCAATCTCAGCTGAGCTCTCCCCTTACTTGCTGAGTCTTTATTCAAATCTTCAACTGATGCTATGTTGGCTTCACTGTCAGATAAGAAAAGGAAGACCAATCCTGTCCTTCATCACCTTGAGCAACCATAGCTTTGGAGTCACTGCTTGTTGGAACTGTCTTTTTCTCCTTATCTTGTTTGTTGAAAGATGAGAATGGATTCCTGTTGCCAGTCTTCTTTGGTTTTACACATTCCCTCTTGAAGTGGCCTTTTTCTCCACAGTTGAAGCAAGTGACTTTGGACTTGTCAAACCAAATGTAGTATCTTTGCTAGCCACTAGATTCTGTCCCGTCTTTTTCACAAACTTCTTAGCTCGTCGCACAGCACTTGCTGCCCACATTATGTCCATCCGTTCCAACTCATTCTCATCCACCTGCTCGTAGTCTTCATCAGCCAAGTGGAAGTTTCCAATCTTCCCGGCCACTAAACCATCATAGGATGAACTACCACAGCAAGTAGATCCATGTGTTCCTTTGCAACCTCTACAGTTACTTTCCTAAATTTTCAGTCATTAACTTAGTTGATTGAGTAACTATAGGACTTTGTAGAACCCCAGATGCACCCTGTGACTCACTAGCAGATGATGAGCCTTGATCTGCTGATGGTGATGCATTTGACACAAAAGCAGTTTGCAGAGGAGCACTGGAGGCTTTGGAAGTAGAAGTAGAAGTAGGAGTAACGTTGTAGAGTGATGGATCTTGAGTGTAAGCTCCTTTCTTCTTTCTATACTTGTGCCGAACCTCTTCCTCTCTAAGTTTCAGAATGAAGTCATTAATATCCAAAGTCTCTAAAACTGAGTTATAGCGTAAAGTGGAAATAAAGGAATCCCACTTCTCTGGTAGACCTTCAGCCAAGCTTGTAACTTTATCTTCTTTAGACGTCTTAACCGCATGAGTGTGAAGTTCACTCATCAGATGGTAGAAGCGATCAATGATCTCATCCAAGCTTTCATTCCCAATAGACGAGAAGTTGTAAAACTCTTTCTTCAACGCTTTAGCCTTCAGTGACTTAAGTGTTGAATTGCTATCGTATCTCTTCTCAAGAGCGTCCCATAACTTTTTGCTCTGTTTGTGCTCTGAGTATTGATGAAAGATGTCTTTGGGAATCGACTGTGTCAACATTGCATAAGCCTTCTTTTCAGCATTATAGGCACCTTTTTGTGCATCACTTAGTCCACTTAAAGTCAAAGGTATTCCATCAGCACCAACGGGCATGTTATATCCAGTCTCAATCGAGTTCCACAAATTGGTATCCACACCATTTAGATGAATTTCAAATCTTTGTTTCCACTGAGGAAATTCATCAATGACATAGTTTTTTAGGTGGTTTATTATGATTTCCAATTTCATTTTCCAGTAACAGAAGGTTCTGAATCCTAGAGTCCTTTCCGGCTGAGAAGGCAAAATTTCGGAGTCCATATTGTCTTAGTTTAAACTAGAAGAGTGAACTGTTTGGGCGACTGAATGTACGACTGAGAGCGACTGACACAACAGTATGCGATTGAACTCAATCGTACGACAGGACAGGAGATTATGACACTTGAGCGACTAGACAGAACGACTGACTCAACCGGGCGATTGAACAAGCGACTAAGTCCAATCGTACGATTGAACTGGCGACTGGACTTCAGTTGTACAATTGAGATAATCGTGCGACTGAGACTGCTGAAATCGAGGTTTTTCAATACTTTGACCTAAAACGCAATTTTTACACCCTAGACAGTTGAAAATCGAAAAAGATTGAACTTTCAGAACATGCACACGTAAAGCTTGATTTTTGAGCAGAAAGAACAGATCTTTTCACTAAAAACGTAAACTTTTTCACAAAAACGATGAATCCACGAAGAATCAAGGGCCAAGTGTAACGCCTCGGTAGTTTGACTTTTTGGTTAAGTTATGCCTAAGCCTCAGTCGCATGGATTGATGCGACTGGAGGTTCGATCGCATGTTTATTCGGCCGATTGAAGCTCAACCGTATGTTGAACAATCACCCGAATGAAGGAGAATCGCATGGAACATGCGACTGGGGTCCAGTCGCATGGTGTTTATGCGACTGAAGGTCCAGTCGCCCCTGGACCAGATGCGACTGAGCTGTAGGTATAAAAGAGGAGCAGCTCTCTTCTCCTCCCCAACACTTACATTTTTCAGTCGGAGAAGGAGCAGAGAGTGAGAGAAACACAGCGAAAGAAGAGAAGAAAGGGAGAACGTGGTGATTCGGGCACGAGGTTCGTATGATGTATGATCGAGTGTATGAAAGGACACTTTTAACAAGTAAAGTATGTTTTATTATAAAACTAAACTCACTCAGCAACGTGACTTTTTATGTGTTTCCAGTTGGCAGGTAGTGTTGCTGGGGATGGCACGAGGCGACTACTCAGTGCGTGGGGAACGGCATTCTCCTTTTGATTATGCTGCAACGTCATGTGTTGTGGGCCTTAATGCGCGCAACACATATGTTGCATGCGAGTGCGAGATTTCTTGAGGATTCCCATAAACTGGATTACTTAAGGAATCTCCTTTATGATGAAAAAACATATTTTTGAATTTAATATCTTCTACTAGAGGTCACTGTATATGACCTATGATTGTTGAGGAATCACATGACGGGGATTACTTATGAAATCCTCGGTTTCATATGCTTCAGCAGCAATCATAGTAAAGATAGGCAAAGGAGAAAGCTTGTATTTTGTAATCAGGTCAACGATGTAATGCCTTGTAAAAGCTTTTATGATGAAATGAGAATGACCTTTTTATTAATTCCGCTGCGTTATTATATTATGTTTATATCAATCTATGTTTTTACGTGGATGAGACGACCAACTGTGAGGTGCCCGGGAATGGGCCATACAAGTTGGTATCAGAGCCAAAGTTTAAGTGAAACGGGTAAAATTTTTAAAATAAACCTAAACTTAAACTAAAAATGGGACAGAAAGGAGAGAATGCCATCTGAGTAGTTGCGTGCCATCAGTATTTTTATTAAAGTTAATCAGTATTATGGCGCATGTTATGTGAAGTATGTGCTACTGTTAGAGTTAGATACTAATGTAGTCAGGACAGGTAATGCTCGGGGTATGAAGAGTACAGTAAGTGGCTAATCACAACTGGCCACTGTAATTAGGATTGCTATACTTAACATAAACTGAGCTATTTTCTTGAATGACCATGTTGGTGTTTGAATCTTTCAGTGTGATAGAAATGGTCAGTGGTAGATCATCTAAAGCTTCCCGTGGTGGTGGACGTTTGCTGAACCGCGTATCATGCGAGGAAGACCTAGGGCAGAGAAAGTAGTTCGTGACGAAAACGAGAGTCCTCATCAGGAGGAGGCAGACGAAAGCGCAAATTTGAGAGCCTCGGTAAAAGAGGCAGTGGTCGAGGAAGTGCACCATGTCTGCAGACGATCTTCCGTCTGTAGTGACCGAAGTGATAAAGGCAGTACGTGAGATGAGAGGCGAGGGAGGAATCGGTCCTCAGGTAGACAGCAACAGACGGAAGCAAAACGGTACTATCTGATGATGAGAGGAAGAAGAAGAAGAGCAGGTACGGGAGCAGCCCGGGGTTGTAACTACGGGGCATTTAGAGGTGCAAGCCCCCGACTTTTGATGTTTCTGGTACGGCTGCGGATGCTCACCAATGGGTGAGGAATGGAGGCGGTCCTCGATATTAGTGATTGCCAAGAGGACAAGAAGGTGAAGTTTGCTACCCACTCTTTTACGGGGACGGCTTTGTGCTGGTGGGACAATATTGTCCAGGCCGAGGGTAGCAGGGCATTGGGAAGATGAAGTGGTCCGAGTTGAAGAGATGGTGATCGAGGAGTTCATTCCTCGTCGGGAGATGGACAGTAGTAGAGAGAGTTCCTGCAGTTGGAGGCGGGGACGATGACCCACCAACAATATACCACCAAGTTTAAACGACATGGCGCTGTTGGTGCCAGAGCAGGTGACACCGATGTCTTGAAAGATCAACTGTACATTCAGGGTCCCAGCTGAAATTCGTTGGCATTTGATTTCTGCTCGACCGAGCACTTTCACGTCGGCAGTGGATTTGGCGGGAAGGTTATACAATGAACGGGCTGCGTTGGTAAAGGCTGAGGGTAGTAAGAAGGGAGGTGGAGAGAAAGCTGGCAGGGGAAGAGATTTGTCGTGGTGATACTTCGACGCAACAAGAAGGCAAGGGTGGATGACCGCCGTGTGGTCATGTCTGGTGCTGGGGTGAGGAAGTGTGGTAAGTGTGGAAGGGAGCACTCAACGGAGTGCAAGTGGGGATCCAACATCTGTTTCAGGTGCGGGAAGACAGGGCATATGTCAAAGGATTCCCATGGGCAAGTGTTTTAACTGTGGGGAAAGTGGTCATATGAACAGAGACTGTAAGAAGCCTAGGGCTGAGGCTTCAGGGTACAGAAGACGGAAGTGAAGGTCCGAGAGCAATGTGCCAGGGCATTCACAATGACACAGGAAGAGGCTAGGATGGCCCCGATGTAGTGTCCGGTACGTTTCTGGTGAACCAAACTCTAGCCTCTGTATTATTTGATTCGGGTGCCAGTAGGAGTTTTATTTCTGCTGTTTTCTGTGCCAAATTGCCCGTTAGTAGTAGACGTGTGGATATACCGTTTGATGTAGAGACTGCTATAGGTAAAACTACTAGGATTTCCGAGGTAATAGAAGGTTGTGATGTGGAATTAGAGGGCCACAAATTTCCGGTTAGACCGTTTGCGATGACGTTGGGTGGTTTCGATTTGGTGCTTGGAATGGATTGTTTGTCGGATTTTGAGGCAAACATTGTGTGTCGCAAGAAGATGATCATTTGACAGCGCCCGACGGTAGTTTAGTGATAGTTTTATGGCGATCGGGTTACTACAATTCCGAAGGTGATCTCAATGGCGGTGGCGGGAAAATGTACGAGGTGTGGATGTAGCGCCTTCTTATGCTATGTAAAGGATGTAGAAACGCCAACACCACAACTATCGGATGTTCCGGTTGTGCGTGAATTCCCATACGTGTTCCCGGAAGACTTTCGGGATTGTCACCTGACAGAGAGATCGAGTTCCAGATAGATCTGATACCAAGCGCCCAACCTGTTGCCAAAGCCGTATCGATTGGCTCCGACAGAGATGAAAGAGTTGATGGAGCAGTTACAAGAGCTGCTGGATAAGGGGTTTATTCGACCGAGTATCTACCTTGGGGTGCACCGGTCCTGTTCGTAAAGAAGAAGGACGGAAGTATGAGGATGTGCATCGACTACCGCGAGTTGAATAAGTTGACGGTAAAGAACAGATACCCCTATGGAGGATCGACGACTTGTTTGATCAACTTCAGGGTGCTAGTTGGTTTTCGCGAATAGATCTTCGATCAGGCTACCATCAACTGAAGGTGACGGAGAGGATATCCCTAAAACAGCTTTTCGTACGCGCTACGGTCACTATGAGTTCCTCGTCATGTCTTTTGGTTTGACCAATGCGCCAGCTGCTTTTATGATCTGATGAACAGGGTGTGCCGGCCAATGTTGGATAAATCAGTGATTGTGTTCATCGATGATATCTTGAGTTATTCGAGGATGCAGGAGAGCATGCCGGTCACATCCAGGAGGTGTTGGAGACGTTGAGAAG
Organism: Flaveria linearis; assembly: GCA_024085815.1. NCBI lineage: Eukaryota > Viridiplantae > Streptophyta > Magnoliopsida > Asterales > Asteraceae > Flaveria > Flaveria linearis. The sequence continues at coordinate 45,164,308 of CM044014.1, read as the reverse complement.
GGAGAAGTTGTATGCTAAATCTCCAAGTGCGTATTCTGGTTGCGTGAAGTTCAATTCTTGGGTCACGTGGTAAATCCGGATGGGATTATGGTTGATCCGGCAAAATGGAAGCGGTGATGCAATGGAAGTCTCCAAAGACGCCATCTGAGATCCGAAGTTTCTTGGGTCTGGCGGGCTCTATCGAAGGTTTATGTAACACCCAGAAAATTTTCTAATCGAGTCAAGTAATAGTGATGGGCTCGGATGAAAACCATTTAATAATATAAAATGGTTTGCGGATATTTACACCGAGTTAACCCAACGGGTCACGAGTTTAACGAGTTTGGGGTCCCGGGAACGCTGGCATATAATAGATGGATCAGCTGAGCAACTCTCATTTTCACTCAAACGCCATTCTAGAGAGAGAAAGTGTAGAGAGAGAAAGTGCCGGATTGAAGCTCGGGTGGTCAAGAAAAAACCCGAGTTTGGGGTTTTGGGTTTAAAGTGGCAAAAAATCACCCCAAAACACAAGTTTTAGAGTAAGGAAACGTTGTGATGAGCTTAGATATAGCTTCCTGGATGATTAATCCAAGGGTGTTGGGTGGAAAGGATTGGATTTTGGGCTAAAACGAGCTGATTCGTAAATTTCAGCTCGTTCTGCGAATTTAAGGTCTCGACCAAGCGAAACTGTGAGTTCGTCAGCGAAACTGGAAGGATTTAAGCGAAGTTACAGTTTCGCTGCAGCAAAACTACATATCGCCTTAGCGAAACTATAGTTTCGCTGATGACTATGCCAATGCCCAAGTTGACCTTAGATATTGCGAAACTAGGGAATTCCAACGAAAGTTGGGCGCTCGAGGTAGCGAATTGTCCAGCGAAAACTGGCAGAATGCTGCCCGGCGAAACTAGCAGCGAAACTGCTGATTCGCCCGGCGAAATGCTGGCGAATTTATGGGCGAAACTACCTGCGAACTTAGCAGCGAAACTAGGCAGAAATTAACTCATTTGAGTGTTAACTTATCTGCAGGCAGTGTAGTGTGACCCGCGACTTTAAGGCTTGATTGAGAAGCTGCTTGTCAAGCACGGTGAGTTCTAGGACCCCTCATTTACTTGTTTGAAATGATTTTGGGGCTGGAACACATTAACTTGTTTATTGACGTATGTATGTATGACCCATTTGGGTATAATGTTGTGTTATACGTATAAGGTATGGTTGTGGACTCGGCACGTTATATAAGGTCCTAGTATGAGTCCCCACGGTCTTGGAGGGACAAGTGCTACTACACCAGGATGACGCATAGTAAGTCCCGGATTAGGGAACGATACGGGAGTAAGTGCCTAGTGATGATTGATGATGTAGGCCATGTATGTCCGAGGTTACGTACGATGATGTATGATGATGCATGTATGATGTTATTGTATGACGATGTGTGTATGATGTTATGTATGACGATGTATGTATGATGATATGTATGATGATGTATGTATGATGTGTGTGTTCCTTATCACAATGTATGAATATCTTTCTATGGCTTACGTATGAACGAACGAACGAAGTATTATGTAACGTAAAGTGAAAGATAACGAAAGAGGAACACTGACGAATGCATGTATTAATGAATGAACGAATGATTAAAAGACGATGAATACATGCATTAATGAACGAACGAACGAAAGATGTCTTGCAAACATGGATAGTTTAACGGGTCCTTCTTAGTGATTGAACATATGTATGGTATCCCTACGCTTACCTCTAGTACCGTGGCATACGTTTTGCTATTCATTTAATGACTTCGGCCCGGTAGCTAATAACGTTCGGGGTATAGCAGATGGTAGTGGTACAAAAGATGTCCAATGTGCAAGAAAAGATGTAACGGAACGAATGATTAAAAGATGATGAATACATGCATTAACGAACAGACTAACGAAAGATGACTTGCAGACATTGGATAAGTTTAACGGGTCCTTCTTAGTGATTGATCGTATGTATGGTATCCCTACGCTTACCTCTAGTACCGTGGCATACGTTTTGCTGTTCATTTAATGACTTCGGCCCGGTAGCTAATAACGTTTGGGGGTATAGAAGATGGTAGTGGTACAAAAGATATCCAATGTGCAAGAAAAGATGTAACGGGGTCCTTGTCATTCGACCACAGTAATCATGGCTGCGTGCCATGAAGTGGGTAAAGCCTGACAGGACCTAACGAGAAGTGAAAGATAACGATGTATGATGAACGAACGAATGAACGAATGAGATAATAAAGATATTATCTATGTGTATGTACGATGTATGATCACGTGTAAAGAATGAACGGTTTTTAATATAAACAAAGTATGTTTATTATAAAACTAGAACTCACTCAGCAACGCTGCCTTTTATGTGCTTCCAGTTGGCAGGGTAGCGTTGCTGGGGATGGCACGAGGCGGCTACTCAGCTCTTTGGATGGCATTCTCCATTTGATAATGCTGCAACGTCATGCGTTGTGGGCCCATAACGCAGCAACTCATCACGTTGCATGCCATTACGAGATTTCTTGAGGTTCCTATAAAGGGATTACTTAAGAAATCTCCTTTAATTTTAAATATGCTGCCACGCACTGGAAGTGCGTGTGCATAGTACATGCAACAAAGTATGTTGCATGAGAGTGTCAAGAGTGTTCCGTAAGGGTTCCGATGTACGGAATTACCTAAGAAATATTCTTAGTATAAAAATATAATTTTTATATTTTGAACTGTATTTTGTAACTATGTCAATGATGTAATGACTTTATGAATGAATGAGAATGTATATTTATTAATTCCGCTGCGTTTATTCATGAATATATATACATTAAGTATGTTTTACGTGCGATGACCACCCCAACCGTAGGGCGCCCGGGAGCGGGGCCTTACAGTTTATCCAGACTTTTCAAAAATCGCTTCTCCACTAACCAAGTTGACCCGGAAAGACGTGAAATTTATATGGGGTCAAGCTCAAGAAAAGGCGTTTGAAGAGCTGAAGACGAGGTTGACCCAAGCTCTAGTTCTGTCATTACCCGAGGGAAGCGAAGATCTGGTGGTTTATTCTGATGCTTCTTATTCGGGATTGGGATGCGTGTTGATACAGAGGGGAAAGGTTATAGCTTATGCATCCCGGCAGTTGAAAGTCCATGAGGTTAATTACCCTACTCATGACTTGGAGTTAGCAGCTGTGGTCTTTGCCTTGAAGATTTGGAGGCACTATCTCTACGGAACGAAGTGCACCATCTTTACCGACCACAAAAGCTTGAAGTACTTCTTCGAGCAAAAAGATCTAAATATGAGGCAACGGCGATGGTTGGAGCTTATAAAGGATTATGATTGTGAAATCCACTACCATCCGGGCAAAGCCAACGTGTGGTGGCGGATGCCCTTAGCGAAAAAGAGAGGCCCGAGCCGATTCGGGTGAAAGCGTACCAGCTGATCATGACCTCTGACGTGATGAAGCAAGTCAAAGAATTCCAAGACGAGGCTTTGAAAAACGAACATCTTAACTCTGAACGAATGAGAGGTCTGGTCGCGGAGTTGGGTGAGAACGCAACGGGTGTTTAAAACCCGGTTTGGGCGTATGTGGATTCCTCGTCTTGGGGATCTGCGAATGAGGATTATGGATGAAGCTCATAAGTCTCGATACTCCATTCATCCCGGTGCTACCAAGATGTACCAAGACATGAAGAAAGATTATTGGTGGCGGGCATGAAACGCGATGTGGTGGAGTATGTGAGTAAATGCCTTACTTGTTTACAAGTGAAGGCCGAGCACCAGAAGCCGTATGGAAAGATTCAACCCTTGGATATCCCGGAATGGAAGTGGGAGCACATCACCATGGATTTCATTACAAAGCTGCCACGTACCTCGAGAGGGTACGATACTATATGGGTGATTGTGGATCGTCTGACGAAGAGCGCTCACTTCCTGCCGATGCACGAGACATTCATCCGAAAGGTTGGCTGATCTTTTCATTAAGAGATTGTGACTCGTCATGGTGTACCGGTGTCGATTGTGTCAGATCGCGACACCCGGTTTACATCCAAGTTCTGGAAGAAATTCCACGATGCTATGGGGACGAGGTTACACATTAGCACGGCTTATCATCCTCAAACTGATGGTCAGTCTGAAAGGACCATTCAGACTTTGGAGGACATGCTCCGGGCATGTGTTATTGACTTCGGGGAAGTTGGGATGACCACCTGCCGTTAGCTGAATTCTCATACAATAACAGCTATCATGCCAGTATTGGCATGCCACCCTATGAGATGCTATACGGTAGGAGATGCAGGACACCCGTCTGTTGGGGTGATATTGGTCAGAAGAATTGGGAAGCGTCGAAGTGATCGAGGCTACGACTGAAAAGCTTGAAAAGATCAAATCTTATATGAAAGTAGCCAAAGACAGACAGAAGTCGTACGCTGACAAACGACGCAGGCCGATTTAGTTCCAGGTGGGAGATCAGGTTATGTTGAAGGTCTCACCCTGGAAGGGTATCATTCGGTTCCGGAAGCGAGGCAAGCTGAGTCCGCAGTATATAGGCCCTTCGAATCGTTGCTCGAGTAGGAGAGGTGGCCTATAGGTTGGATTTACCAGATGAGTTAAGTGGAATTCACCCGACCTTCCACGTATCCCATCTGAGGAAATGTTTGGCAGACGAGGATATGATCGTCCACTGGAGGATATCGAGATGGACGAACGGCTTATTATGTGGTGCAACCAGTGGCGATCATAGACCGAAAGGAGAAAAGGTTGAGAAATAAAATGGTTCCCTGGTGTGTGTACAGTGGCGGCACAGAAAGGGATCCGACTCCACGTGGGAAACTGAAGAAGAAATGAGGCAGCATTACCCATGATTGTTCGACGAATAACAGGTTTCGGGGACGACACCTAAATAAGGGGGTGGACTTGTAACGCCCGGCAGTTTGACTTTTTGGTAGGTTATGCGACTAAGCCTCACTCGTATGGAATTGATGCGACTGGAGGTTCGATCGCATGTTATTCGGCTGGTTGAAGCTCAATCGTACGATTAGAGTTCAATCACCCGAATGAAGGATGAATCGCATGGAACTCATGCGACTGGGGTCCAGTCGTATGGTGTTTATGCGACTGATGGTCCGTCGCCCCTGGACCAGATGCGACTAAGCTGTAGGTATAAAAGAGGAGTAGCTCTCTTCTCCTCCCCAACACTTACATTTTTCAGTCGGGAGAAGGAGCAGAGAGTGAGAGAACAGCGAAAGAAGAGAACGAAAGGGAGAACGTGGTGATTCGGGCACGAGGTTCGTCGAGAAGCTAGCCAAGTCGAATCTCTTCAACTCCTACCTATTAATGTGAGTTCTAGAACCCCTCATTTACTTGTTTTCATACGATTTTGGGGCTGGATCTCATATAAACCCTATTTTTGAATAGTGTGTATGTTGACCCATTCGGGTGAAATCTTGAGTAACGTGTTATTGGTACGAATTAGGACTTGCATTAGCTTGTACAATGTCCTAGTATGATTCCCTGAGGTTTAGGAAGGCTAATTTGGGCTAGAAATGAGTTTGGAAGGGTTTGAGACCCGTAGGTCGCGGCTGCAGTTCTTGATGAACTCCAGTCGCTGCCCAGTTAGGGTTATGCGACTGGAGGGCTAGTCGCGCGACTGAGGGAAAACGGATGTTCAATCGTACGATTGAGGTTCAGTCGTACGAATGGGGCTCAATCGCCCGATAGACCATACGACTGAGGGAGTCGGTCGCATAGGTCCATTCGCATGATAGTTTAGTCGCACGTATGAGGTTAATCGCCTATTAGTCTATTCGCATAGAGTTCATTCATACGATAGGTGGTTCAATCGCACGAATGTAAGTCCAGTCGCCAAATTGCCCAGTCGCACGACCCAGTCGCATAGAGGCCATGCGACTGTGGTATGTTCAATCGCCCACATAGGGCTGATGTGAATGAGGATGCAGGCGTAGATATGATGTGAATATGATAAGTATGATGAGGCCCTATATGATGAAAATGATTGATGAATTGTAGATGTTTATGTTCCTTATGATTATGTACGTTTATCTTTCCGAAACTTTACGAATAATGAGAATGAATGAATGAATGAAGTATTATGTAACGTAAAGTGAAAGATAATGAAAGAGGAACACGATGACGAATGCATGTGTAACGAATGAATGAAAAGAAGAATGATGATGAATACATGCATTAACAAACGAATGAGTTATGTCTTGCAAGCATTGAATAAGTCGATTGGTCCTTCTTTGTGATTGACAATGGTCGTGGTACCTCTACCGCTTACCTCTAGTACTATGGCATACGCATAGATTCACGGCCCAGTAGCTAAGGATTCTGTGGCAATACACTCTATTGATTCACGGCCCAGTAGCTAAGACGGTTCGGGGTATAGCATATGGTATTGGTACATCAGAACTCAATGTGCAAGTAAGTATGAAACGTGATCCTTGTCATTCGACCACAGTAATCATAGTCGAGTGCTATGGAGTGGGTAAAGCCTGACAGTATCCATATGAGAAGTTAAAGATAACGATGTGTAACGAATGATGAAGATAATAATGAATATTATCTCTTGTATGTATGAATGAACGTAAAGAATGTAGGCACGAACGTGAACGAGAACGATGAATGGTACACGAATAAAAGTTAATGAAAGAATGATGATAATAATAATGATATTATCTAAGTGTACGTATGATGTATGATCGAGTGTATGAAAGGACACTTTTAACAAGTAAAAGTATGTTTTATTATAAAACTAGAACTCACTCAGCAACGCTGACTTTTTATGTGTTTCCAGTTGGCAGGTAGTGTTGCTGGGGATGGCACGAGGCGACTACTCAGTGCGTGGGGAACGACATTCTCCTTTTGATTATGCTGCAACGTCATGTGTTGTGGGCCTGTAATGCGCGCAACACATTATGTTGCATGCGAGTGCGAGATTTCTTGAGGATTCCCATAAACTGGATTACTTAAGGAATCTCCTTTATGATGAAAAAAAATATTTTGAATTTAATATCTTCTACTAGAGGTCACTGTATATGACCCTATGATTGTTGAGGAATCACATGACGGGATTACTTATGAAATCCTCGGTTTCATATGCTTCAGCAGCAATCATAGTAAAGATAGGCAAAGTAGAGAAAGCTTGTATTTTGTAATCAGGTCAACGATGTAATGCCTTGTAAAAGCTTTTATGATGAAATGAGAATGACCTTTTTATTAATTCCGCTGCGTTATTATATTATGTTTATATCAAATCTATGTTTTACGTGTGATGACGACCAACTGTGAGGTGCCGGGAATGGGGCCTTACACAAGATCTGGTACCACTTGTTAGGACCGAGTACGGACGGAGTACTAATAGATTCTTCATTAAACCGGATCAAATAGTGCGGAATCCTATTTGATTGGCGATCCAATCAGGGAAAACGTAACAAGATCAAACCTAACGATTAGAAAACGTTAAGAACGAACTAGGAATGATCTGAAACATTTTATGAACTTGGAAGGGACGAACATGGCGCTCTGGGTTGACTAGGGTTCTAAGTATTTGAAGTGTTTCGTTTTTCCACGAATAAGTGGTATTTATAGGTTACAGCTCTCATTCGTACGACTGAGCCAAGCAACTGGCTCAGTCGTGCGACTGAGTCATACGATTGGTTCATTCGGACGACTGAGTCAGTATTATGACTCAATCGTACGATTGACTCAATCACCTGGTTCAGTCGTGCGATGGGCCCATTCGCATGGTCCAGTCGTACTACTGAATCAGGATACTTAGTTAAACACATTCTTGAACCTTTAATGGTTGAGAACTATGTCTAACAATTGTAAACCTATATAACATTGTCATATATGCGTGTAACAATAAATAATATAAATAGATAAAACATTATACAACCAACAATCATATATAGAAGAGATTCTCAATATATTTATTAAACATTACATATGTGTTACAAGAAGAAGTTCTATTGCATTTAAGCTCACTAGACTAGAACTGGGGACATGTGTAACAACAAAACCTATATAGTTACTTCATACATGTGCAACACATTCAATAAAATGAAATCATGACATAATCAAAATATAAATCAAACATCACAATGCATTTTATATCATCATTCAAACCATTACATCAATTACACATGTGTAAGACGTGAAAGACTTTTACATTTAAGCTCATAAACTAGGTACATTGACATGTATCAACAGCGGCTTTAATGCTTGTGTGGTAACTATTGTTGTATGAAAATTCAGCCAGTGGTAAATGAGTGTCCTAACTCCCACCAAAGTCTATTGCACAAGCCCACAACATGTCCTCAAGTGTTTGAATCATTCTCTCACTTTGACCGTGTGTCTGGGGGTGGTAGCAGTGCTTAAGTCTAACCGTGTGCCTAGGGCTTGTTGAAATGATTGCTAGAATTTGGATGTAAAGCGTCTATCACGATCAGAGATTATCGATAGTGGCACCCCGTGCCTGGTTACCACCTCATCGACATACAACTTAGCTAGTCTTTCCATCTTATAATCCTCCATGATTGCCAAGAAGTGTGCTGACTTGGTCAGTCTATCCACAACCACCCATATAGCATGATGCCTTTTAAGGTTCGTGGAAGCTTGGTGATAAAATCCATTATGATGTGCTCCCATTTCCATTCAGGTATCTCCGGTTGTTGAAGCAACCCTGAAGGTTTTGATATCCTCCTTGAACCCTGGAGCAGGTTAAGCATTTTCCTACATATGTGGCGATCTCTTTCTTCATCACTGGCCACCAGTAGTTTGCCTTTAGGTCTTTGTACATCTTGTCACCTCTGGGGTGAATAAAGTACTTAGTCTTATGAGCTTCATGTAGCACCACCTCCCTCAGTTCACCTTGCCTTGGAATCCACACCCTTCCGTTCATTCTCATTATCCCATCATCTTGGGTACTCAACAACTTCTTCATTCCATTTAATCTTTCCATGCTGTTATCTTCTATCATTAAGGTGTCAGTCTGGGCCTTACGTATTTGATCCAATAGATCGATTCGGGCCTCAATTTGGAGTGCGCGTACCCTTAATGGTTTTGCTCTCTCCTTCCTACTCAAGGCATCGGCTACCACATTCGCTTTCCTATGGTGGTATTTGATTTTGCAATCGTAATCGTTGAGTAGTTCTACCGATCTCCTTTGCCTCACATTTAACATCTTCTACCAAAGGATGTGTTACAAACATTTATGATCTGTAAAGATAACGCATTTTGTGTCGTATAGGTAGTGTCTCAAGATTTTAAGGGCGATACCACAGCTCCGAGTTCCAAATCATGTGTGGTGTAATTTTGTTCATGCACCTTCAACTATCATGAGGCGTATGCTATTACCTTATCCTTTTGCATCAACACACATCCAAGCCCTTGCCTTGATGCATTGCAGTAGACTGTGAAATCCTCCGTTCCTTCTGGTAAGATAAAATTAGTGCACTACATAACTTCTGCTTCAGAGTCTCAAATGCCTCTTGTTGTTGGGTTCCTAGTGAAACTTAATGTTCTTTTTGTAGGATTCTATGTGCCCAAGACACTTAGAATATTGATGTGGTTAGTACGTTATGATCCAAGTCGGGTTATACCCAATAACAAGCTTAGCAAACACTAATAATATTTAATTGATGATATGATCATGCAATTAAATATTTTCACCAATTTAGAAAATGGGTTTTCTAAATAAGTTGCATATGAGATGGAACAATTTATTAGGATATTTTGTTCAATAATATTATTTGAAGTGTTATTTAAATTAGTTGTATAACACCAAATAATAATGAGAGTATACTACTTATACAATTAAATGGTTATTGTTACAAGGATAGACATGTGTGTGTATGTTTAATCAAAAGAAAAAAAAACTCTTTTTTTAAACAAGAAACCGTCCCCTTTCAAGTGGGGGACACATATGCATGTGGTTAGTTTTTTCTTCTCTTGAGTGGAGACAATGCTTGCATGCTTATGTTGTTTCACTACATGATTCTCTTGATAAACACACTAAAAAGCATAGTTCCACTTACTAGAAGTACAAGCTCTCATTTCTCACAAACACATACATGCAACACAAGCAAAATTCTGCCATTTTCTCTCCCAAAACTTACGAGCAACAGCAGCAGAAAAAGAGGGTTTTCAGGCTTGTTTTGGTGATTTCTACCTAGCAAGAAGAGGTGTTTGCAAAGGGCTTGGGGTATACAAGCTTGAGGACTTCTAATCTTGAAGTCTTGGTCGTTTTTCAGCATCATTCATCCTCTCTTTCTGTCGAATTTTGCTGCTGGAACAAGGTAGTTTTCACAGCTCTATGTAGCTGTGATTTATGTAGTTTTACATATGTTCATAGCTTGCTAATTCACATAAATGATCCTTTGTTCTTGGGTTTGTTTTATACATCAATATGGTCATCTAATGAACATATTTTTCATCTTATAAACATGGTTATAATGCTATACTTCCGCTGCGTTTTCAGAAAGTGTAAATGGTTAAACTGTGATTTTATGTTCTAACAAACCCAACAATGGCATCAAGAGCCGGTTATGTGGATAGCTTGCTTGTTCTTGTCCTTTAAAAATTAGTTTTAGAGGATGATTATAAACTTATAATAGGCTGATTTTGGTTGATTTAATAAACCCCAAGTCTTTCAAAGTTATATCTTCATGCTTATGATTAAACTTTGAAAGATAGGAATGTCAATTGGTTGATATGTTTGGTTATTGTTTGTTTGGACAAACAAACCCAAATTTTCAGTTTATGTTGGCTGAAAATTTAGGGTTTGATGGGGTTTATTTTGTTTATTGAATAATGTTTATGATTGGTCATATAATAGTGCATAACCTAGCCTTTGGCCTTATGTTATTTGGATGATTGGAATGGTTGTTTTAATTCATTCAATTGGGTTGTAATATTTATGTTATTATTTGGGTTGTAATTATTTATTCATTTGGTTATGTAATAAATAGATTAGGTGCATTTCTTTTATTAGAAAAATGTATTAGGATATAATTTTTGTATAAGGAAGATGCACAAGATGAAGACCCAAAGATGGACATCAAAGACACAAAAAGGACTTGAAGCATATGGATGCAAGTTCAAGTGGGAGTCAATGAAGACCTCTATTTTGTGTTGTATTCACCTTTAGGAAAGACCAAATGACCACACTTGTGATGGCAAACAAGTGTGGTCACAATAGTAGCTATGGTTATGCACATTGTGGTTGTTTATATTATGCCTGTTTGATTGTGATTTTATGAATGATTGTATGATATTTGGATATGATAAACAATCTTAATAAAAATGACCTTAACAAGCTAATATAAAATGGTTCTTAATCATTAAGCATTAATAAACGGTTATTAAAAGGATTAATGGTTTTATAATAAAATGAGTTTTATTAAAAGAACCATAGGGTATCTTGTATTTGAAAGCATGCAAATACAAGTACATAGAGTTTTCAAAACTAGAATTAATGAAAACCAAAAATCCCTTTAAAACAAGTTTAACACCATCCTTTTACACGACACTCGAATCACTTGAGAACTATTTGTGGGATAAAGGTCACCTAACCACTTATAGGGAACTTGTGTGTTGAGGTGAGTCTAACATACTTGTGGGATAAAGGTCACCTAACCGCTTGTATGTGAAAACTCACACGTGTGTGTAAGTAGGACGACTAGAATTGGAAACCATGTGCATAGGGTCACGAAGCATGGCGTACAATGGTGTTGATGGGGTTAAACATGCCAACCAAACATAAGATGTTTAACCGATCCCATAAAGGCTAGAAGTTGCAAAAGGTTGCAATTGTCAAATATTGACTACCTTGTTAAATTAAATAATTGGATAAAGGTCACCTAACCATTATTTGAATGTAACGTTGGATTCTAGATTTTAATTATTAATTGTCTATGAGACACAAAAGGGTATTAATAATTAAAATAAAATTTTAAGAAATACTAATAAGAACTTTGTAAATTTTGTACAATGGCCACAAACAATAATGCTACCACCCCGACCGTCCATACCCTATAACTGAGAATCGTCATCAAATGAGTAAAGGCCTATGTCCTTGACGATCCCATGTCTTACCAACCAACGCTATTGATGTTAAGGCCTTTTGACGATTGGCTTAAACACATAAAATTCGGTGCAAATTTCCTACCTAATGTTGGGAATATGATTCCCGAACTCCAAAAGGGTTTGGAACATCATAGGGCATATGACATGATAGTCTAGTTGAAGGAATATTCCTTCAACAAACTTTAATAAGTTTGCTTTGAAACGGTTCAAGCACTTTATGCATGTCACATGGAAGAAACCCAATCGATATCGTCATATATATTCTTAAGATGAAAAGCCACATTGATAGCCTCAAGATGCTTAAATGTCCTGTCTCAAAGTAGTTGGCCAAGGATTTGATCCTTGATTGCCCAACTAAAGGTTTGAGACATTCATAATAAACTGTAATATGAACAGGTGGGACAGAGCATCGGTGAAATTCACGCAATGCTCAAAGCAACCGAGGCAGGGATGAGTAGAGAGGTTCTACCTATCTCTCGATCAATAAGGGAGACTATAAGAAATGGCCAATCTCGATCCTAAGGCAATTATTGCCAAAAGAAAGGAATACATCAAAGCAAAGGTTAAAGCGAAACCTCAAAGACCTAAGCTTATGAGCCTAAAGTAAAGGAGAACGATCCATGCTTTGAGTATGGAGAGATAGGACAATAAAAGGGAATTGTCCCTCCTATCTCAAGGAGTTGAAAAATAAGAGGGATGCTAGGCAAACCTCGAATACAATTTTCATGATTCACATTGTATTAAATATCATTTCTTCAAACACATGGGTATTAGATACCAGATGTGAGACTCATACTTGCAATTGTTGCAAAGGAGTTCAAAAGAAATGTGCGCTTCAAGGATGGAAACTCTATTTTGAGACTTACAAATGGTTTGGAAACTCTAGGCAAACCTCGAATACAATTTTCATGATTCACATTGTATTAAATATCATTTCTTCAAAAACATGGGTATTAGATACCAGATGTGAGACTCATACTTGCAATGTTGCAAAGGAGTTCAAAGAAATGTGCGCTTCAAGGATGGAAACTCTATTTTGAGACTTACAAATGGTTTGGAAGTTGTTCTCAAAACCTTTTGTATGCAACTAGTTTGACTAGGAATATAATTAATGTTTCCTATTAAAACAATATGGTCATGATTTAAAGTTTGTATATAATGGTATTAAGTTTTATGGATGATGTATTTCATTTTAAGGATATGCCTTTTAATGATATTCATGAATTAGTTCTTGACAATTCGTCCTATAATAACTCATTATACACCTTAAACACCAAGAAACTTAAAATCGGTTAAAGTTATTATTATCTTTGACATTGTCATCTTGGTCACATAAACAAGAATTGGATTCAAACACTTCAAAAGAATGGTCTTTTGGAAACAAATGAAAATGTTTCATTTGATAAGTGTGAACCAAAAGACTTATTAGGAATGATACATTTGGATGTATGTGGTCCTTTTAAGACAATGACAAAGATTGGTGAAAAGATACTTCATTACTGTTACCGACGATTACAGTCGCTATTATTGTGTGCACTTGATGACACATAAGAATGAAGCTTTTGAAATGTTCAAAATCTTCAATAATGAAGTAGAAAATCAACTCTACATAACTATCTAAGTTCTTCATTCTGATAAAGGAGAAACTGAACCCTATTTGGATATGGTTCAATTCATTAAGGCTATGAGCTTACCACCCTTATTGTAACACCCCAGCCCGGATAGGGCTGACGTGTCACTATCACGGTAGTCAAAATCCAAACGCATTCCCATTATTAATAACGATTACAAGTTCAAATTCCAAAACCTATTAGAAAAGTCGATTACATCAATTTAAATAAATAAACATCAAGCTTCTTTATCCAGATTTCCACTCTTCACTCCCCTGCCGGATGGCCCTGCATACCTGACGTGCATGAAAACAAAAGCACGCCTGAGCATAACGCTCAGTGAACGGAATAGCGGATAACAAAAATAAACAGACATGTTTATAATCAAAGAATCGGCAGATATCAAAAATAAACAGACATGGTGATAATCAAAATAAACAGACATGATGATAATCAAAGAATCAGAAGATATCAAAAATAAACAGACATGATGATAACGGAGAATCAAAGATCATAAGATATATATATATATATCAAATAGAATATACGTCATAAGACATATATCAGATAGAACATACCCCGAGCTAATAATCATATCATATAATAACTGAACAGGGGGAACACAGGTAGCGAGCCCGTGAACCAATGTGAAATGGAGTATGGGCAGACATACAAACCATTCACCAGAGTCCTGAATGGAATGGTGTGTAACCATCCATCAGGAAATAACAGAACTAGCCTAGGATCGATCCATACGCCTCTGAGGTAATAATAATATAACAAGTCATAATTTCAGAATCCTCTTTAGAGACGCCGTGATCTCAGCTCACCGCCACGGTTGGTGCCACGTTATCGATGCCGCAATAACGCGTCTTGGTCACCCCAAGATAGGGAGAGCTCGGGTAACAAATTCAGAAATATATAGTAGTCAAGCTACTTATAACAGAATCAAAGGCAAATTATCTATGTATGACAGGAATCAAAAGTAGAGATGAACGGGAATCAAATATGAGACGAGAGTCAATAATCCGTACTACAAAGTAACGGAAACAAAAATGAATACTATGATAACAAGGAAACAGAATCCGTACCTCAAATGGATTTAGCAGAGCAAAACAAAAGTAAGTCTTCCTCAACTTGAAACATGACCTATAGTTCAATTATACTCCTTATAAGATTATTATACCCAACTTCACTCTATTTATGACTAAAATAAAACCATATAATAGTAGAAAAAGTTTGACTAATTAATTTTGTTCTTTTTTTCCTCTCGCAATAATAAGTTCTCTGTAACAAACATCACTGTGCACATATTCACGTACCTTCTCCCTCTATTTATCTAGGCAAAGGGGTTATATGTAGCAGCAGCACTTGTTCCATGTCCATTCGTTTATATCACAATTTCAATGTATTTGTCATGGGGTAGGTTATTTGAAGCTTCAAATCAATCTCTAACAATTAATGAAGATGCCGAGTGATGTATATATATTATTGAAAAGTTGCATAAAGTGTGAGTTAGTGGCAGAAAACATGGATTCATGTTTCAATCATACTAAAACAATTATTAAACGTGGGTAAACATTATTATCAGCCATGCAATCATTATTGCAATGTTTAATAATTGGCAATCATGTATTCTATAGCTGCATGTTTTTTTTTTCTAGGATATTATAAATCTATCCCCCTTAAAAGATTTCGTCCACGAAATTGCTAGGTACAGATCGAACAAAGATATGACATAACGTACGCGGAGTAATGAAAATCAACAAGTGAACGAAATCACTCATAACTATTCAATTGCTGAAACGGAATCGATTCGATAGACACATCGTATAAGAGATAACTAATGTGATGTTCAAGAAGCAAATAACTGATAACTTCTTAACTGATAACAGAAACATACAGCAGATAATAACTAAGAGGTAAATAGATACGGATATTGAGAACGGATTTCATCTTCTATCTCCCATGTAGCTTCGCGTTCGGAATGGTTTTTCCATAATACTTTAACAAAAGGATAGTTTTCCTACGCATAATGCGTTCTTGTCGGTCAAGGATAGCTTCTGGTTCTTCCTCGCATGATAAGTCTTCACGAATCAAATGAAGCGGATAATTCACAACGTGAAGAGGATGATAATTGTACCCCCTTAAAAGAGATACATGGAAAACATTATGCACATGTGACAGTTGAGGTGGTAAAGCCAAACGATACGAAACCTCACCAACTCTTTCCAGGATTTCAAAGGGTCCGATAAACCGTGGACTAAGTTTCCCTTTTAGACCAAAACGTCGTACGCCTTTGCAAGGCGAAACCTTCAGGAATACCTTGTCACCAACCTTAAACTCCAAAGTCGACGGTGTCGGTCTGCATAACTTTTTTGTCTACTTTGGGCCTCCTTTAACTTTTCTCTAGCAATGGCAACCTTCTCATTCGTGATCTGAACTAACTCGGGTCCTTCGATGACTCTTTCACCGACCTCTTCCTACAAATAGGTGCTCTACATTTACGACCATACAATAATTCGAAAGGTGCCATGCCAATGCTAGCTTGCCAACTATTGTTGTAAGCAAACTCGACCAAACATAAATACTCATCCCAGTTCCCAGTCCACTCTAAGGCACAAGCTCGAAGCATGTCCTCAAGTGTCTGAATAGTACGCTCCGACTGACCGTCAGTCTGAGGATGAAACGCCGTACTAAACCTCAACTTGGTACCCCATGCAGCTTGCAAACCCTTCCAAAAACGAGAAGTGAACCTCGGGTCTCGATCAGACACGATAGACACCGGAGTGCCATGAAGTCTAACAATCTCCTGTGTAAACACTTCAGATAGTTTGCTAACTGAGAATCCTGCTGAATAGGGAGAAAGTGAGCCGACTTTGACAATCTGTCAACTACAACCCATATTGCATCATTCTTCTTAAATGTCCTTGGCAACCCTGTCACAAAATCCATGGAAATATCATCCCATTTCCATACAGGAATAGGTAGTGGCTGAAGCAAACCACTAGCTCTCTGATGCTCAATCTTGACCTGCTGACAAGTAAGGCAACGGCTAACATACTTAGCCACGTCTTCTTTCATACCATTCCACCAGAAATTCTGACGAAGATCACGATACATCTTAGTAGATCCTGGATGGATAGAGAACGGAGAACTATGTGCCTCAGCTAATAACGATTCTCGAAGAGAATAATCATTAGGCACACATAAACGTTTACCACACCAGATTACTCCATGCTCATCTACTCTGAATTCTGATTGCTTACCAATCTCCACATTCTGTAAGATTGCCCAGAGTTCACCATCGTCTTTCTGTGCGTTCTTAATCCGGAATATTAAGTCTGATTCTATCTGAAGACTAGCGAGATATCCGTCACTCTTGCCAATATGTAGGCCAATACCTAATTTATCAAGATCGGTAATGTTCTGAGGCTGTAGCTGTAGGGAGGCTACTATTCCTGAGCTCTTCCTGCTAAGAGCATCAGCTACCACATTGGCCTTTCCCGGATGATATTGAATATTGGCATCATAATCTTTTAACAATTCTAACCATCTTCTCTGCCTCATGTTTAGTTCTTTTTGTGTGAAGATGTATTTCAAGCTCTTGTGATCAGTAAAAATATCACAAGTCTCTCCGTAAAGATAGTGACGCCATATTTTCAGCGCGAAAATACAGCAGCGAGTTCAAGATCATGCGTAGGATAATTAACCTCATAAGGTTTCAACTGCCGCGAGCATAAGCAATGACCTTACCATGCTGCATTAGCACACATCCGAGTCCCTTTTTAGAGGCATCGCTGTAAATCTGATATCCACCCGTGCCCGATGGAAGTGTAAGAATCGGGGCAGACACCAATCTCTTCTTAAGCTCTTCGAAGCTTTTCTCCCGCTCATCATTCCAAGAGTACTTACCCCTTTCCTTAGAAGTTGCGTAAGGGGTAAAGCAATAACAGAGAACCCTTCGACAAATCTACGATAGTAACCAGCAAGACCAAGAAAACTCCGGACTTCTGTGGCTGAAGTAGGTCTTGGCCATTTAGTGATTGCCTCTATCTTTGTTGGATCTACCATAATACCATCTGCAGAGACCACATGACCCAGAAAGGCTACTTGACTCAACCAAATTCACATTTTGAAAACTTAGCATAAAGCTTCTTTTTACGCAAAGTTTCAAGCACGATACGAAGATGGTCTTCATGTTCCTCATTACTCTTAGAATAGATAAGAATGTCATCTATAAACACGATGACGAACTTATCCAGATAGTCATGGAAAACTCGATTCATTAGGTCCATGAAAACAGCTGGGGCATTCGTTAACCCGAACGGCATAACCAAGAATTCATAGTGACCATATCGCGTACGGAAGGCAGATTTAGGGACATCAGAATCTTTGATCTTTAGCTGATGGTAACCAGACCTCAGATCGATTTTAGAGAAACACTTTGCACCCTGAAGCTGATCAAATAAATCATCAATACGAGGCAGAGGGTAACGATTACGGATAGTGATCTTGTTGAGTTCTCTGTAGTCAATGCAGAGTCTCAAAGAACCATCTTCTTCTTCACGAATAGGACCGGTGCACCCCAGGTGAGACACTTGGTCTAATAAATCCAAGATCTAATAACTCCTGTAATTGCTCCTTCAGTTCTTTGAGTTCAAGTGGTGCCATACGGTAAGGTGCCTTGGAAATCGGTTCAGCACCAGGATAAGATCAATAGTGAATTCCACCTCGCGTCTGGTGGAAGTCCAGGTAACTCCTTAGGAAACACATCGGGAAAATCACAAACAACCGGATAATCAGAAATACTAGGCTCTTCAGAAGATAAAATTTTAACTGAAGCAAGGAATCCTGTAGCGCCGTGCAGTAGGGATTTACGAGCCTTAAGTGCTGAAATTATTTGAAGAGTTTTTCGAGGTTTAGTCCCCTGATAAATGAGTTCAGGATGATGGGGATCTCCAAATAGAATGCGACGAGTCTGACACTCAATTGTAACATGATGCCGAGTTAACCAGTCCATTCCCAGGATGATATCAAAATCTTCCATTTGCATGGGCAACAGATCCGCTGTAAGAACGAGCGATTCAACTCGGATCGGACAATCCTCATACACATGAGAGATTGTAACAAAGTTTCCCATAGGAGTCATAATATTCAAGGTATTTTCTAATAATGTTGGACTCATCGTTAGATGTTTAAGAAAAGATTGAGAACTATGGAATGTGTTGCTCCAGTATCAAATAAGACTTGAACTTCACGAGTTCCTATTATGAGAGTACCAGAAACAGTACCTAACAATTTATGTTACCATGACACACTTAGTAATAGATAACAAGCATAATTTACGTGGTAAGACTACTAGATTATTTAGATACGACAGGTTCACATATGTGAGGAATATCAAGAGTCATACCTGGTGTGTTTGCTGCATCCTTTGCGTTCAAAGCAAACACTCGTCCTCCATTAGTAGGTTGTTTAGCACTATTTCCAGCCTTTCCTTTATTATCAGGATATGGACAGTCTTTCAGTACATGGCCGGTCTTTCCACATCTAAACAGGCTCCTGAAGCTCGCCGACAGACACCAAAATGACGTTTCCCACATGTAGTGCATACCGGGACTTGCTCTTGACCTTGGTTTTCGGCAGGTTTAGGATTCTGCTGTTTTTGTTTCCATTGATTACCTTGGCGGTTATTATTTCTGTTGAATTGGGCTTTTCGATCTCCCGTATTGTACTTGTCGTTCGAAGATTGCCCAGACGGTGCGGTATGGTTCCCTTCACGATTTCTCTTACGGCTCTCCTCAGCTTTAGCTAACCTCTTCTTGTTTTCCATGTCAAGTGTTTTCACAGCATCAGCTACTTCATTGATATTGTTAAACCTTTGAGTCACTATCCATCTCCGAGTTCTCTCATGAACAGCCCATTTCAACTTTTCAGCTTGGATCTCTGGGCTACCTGCAGCTTCCCCAAGAAAACTAGCCAGCCTACAGAATCTTGCCATGAATTCTTGCCAAGGTTCACCATCTCGTTGCTCAATAGATGCATATTCCCGTGCATACTCACTTCGTTCCACTTCAGAGAAATACTTTCGGAAGAATATAGTGCGGAAGTCGGCCCAAGGAAGGTTAGCAGCATAACTCTCTCCACCATGTGCAAGTTTGACCCCTTCCCACCAAACTAGAGCATCATCCTCCAGTTTGTAAGAAGCCAACCTAGTTTTAAATACATCACCGACTCCTAGCACTTCGAATATCTTTCCACATGGGCTATCCAGTTCCGAGCATCCATCGGTGTAGCAGCATCACTAAAAGATCTTGGTCTTTGCTTCATAAAGCGCTCAAGCCAGACATGAATCTCAGCCACAGTGGTGTTGCATTTCCACCGGAAGGTGGTCCCGTGTTGTTCCCGCCAAAGGTGCTCTGAGTTATTTCCACCGGTGGAGGTCCTGTGTTGTTTCCACCAGGTGGTGGTCCATTGTTATTTCCCTCCGATGCTGATCCGATGTTATTTCCTCCCAATTCCCTGTT
This sequence comes from Flaveria linearis, assembly GCA_024085815.1. Taxonomy (NCBI): domain Eukaryota; kingdom Viridiplantae; phylum Streptophyta; class Magnoliopsida; order Asterales; family Asteraceae; genus Flaveria; species Flaveria linearis. Next base: position 45,144,081 of record CM044014.1, on the reverse strand, counting down.
GTATCTGCTGGATGACTGTTTGAGCAGTTGAGTCATCAGATTAGGGAGTATTCCAGAATAGCAGCGTTTACGGCATTAGCAACGAGGGTTTCAAGAGGAGTATCAGATGAGGGGCCACTCGATTTATTGCGGTTGTTCACACGTCTCTTAGGAGCCATCTGAAATGAAAATATACGTGTGAACACAGGAATTTAGATTGGAAAACAAATTAGATCCTAACCCAACATCTACCCATAACCTCACAAGTTTATTATTATTGTTTAATGTTTAAGTTTTCTACAAGAAAGAACCTTGGCTCTGATACCACAACTGTAACACCCCAGCCCGGATAGGGCTGACGTGTCACTATCACGGTAGTCAAATCCAAACGCATTCCCATTATTAATAACGATTACAAGTTCAAATTCCAAAACCTATTAGAAAAATCGATTACATCAATTTAAATAAATAAACATCAAGCTTCTTTATCCAGATTTCCACTCTTCACTCCCCTGCCGGATGGCCCTGCATACCTGACGTGCATGAAAACAAAAGCACGCCTGAGCATAACGCTCAGTGAACGGAATAGCGGATAACAAAAATAAACAGACATGTTTATAATCAAAGAATCGGCAGATATCAAAAATAAACAGACATGGTGATAATCAAAATAAACAGACATGATGATAATCAAAGAATCAGAAGATATCAAAAATAAACAGACATGATGATAACGGAGAATCAAAGATCATAAGATATATATATATATCAAATAGAATATACGTCATAAGACATATATCAGATAGAACATACCCCGAGCTAATAATCATATCATATAATAACTGAACAGGGGGAACACAGGTAGCGAGCCCGTGAACCAATGTGAAATGGAGTATGGGCAGACATACAAACCATTCACCAGAGTCCTGAATGGAATGGTGTGTAACCATCCATCAGGAAATAACAGAACTAGCCTAGGATCGATCCATACGCCTCTGAGGTAATATAATATATCAAGTCATAATTTCAGAGTCCTCTTTAGAGACGCCGTGATCTCAGCTCACCGCCACGGTTGGTGCCACGTTATCGATGCCGCAATAACGCGTCTTGGTCACCCCCAAGATAGGGAGAGCTCGGGTAACAAATTCAGAAATATATAGTAGTCAAGCTACTTATAACAGAATCCAAGGCAAATTATCTATGTATGACAGGAATCAAAAGTAGAGATGAACGGGAATCAAATATGAGACGAGAGTCAATAATCCGTACTACAAAGTAACGGAAACAAAATGAATACTATGATAACAAGGAAACAGAATCCGTACCTCAAATGGATTTAGCAGAGCAAAACAAAAGTAAGTCTTCCTCAACTTGAAACATGACCTATAGTTCAATTATACTCCTTATAAGATTATTATACCCAACTTCACTCTATTTATGACTAAAATATAAACCATATAATAGTAGAAAAAGTTTGACTAATTAATTTTGTTCTTTTTTTTTCCTCTCGCAATAATAAGTTCTTTGTAACAAACATCACTGTGCACATATTCACGTACCTTCTCCCTCTATTTATCTAGACAAAGGGGTTATATGTAGCAGCAGCACTTGTTCCATGTCCATTCGTTTATATCACAATTTCAATGTATTTGTCATGGGGTAGGTTATTTGAAGCTTCAAATCAATCTCTAACAATTATGAAGATGCCGAGTGATGTATATATATTATTGAAAAGTTGCATAAAGTGTGAGTTAGTGGCAGAAAACATGGATTCATGTTTCAATCATACTAAAACAATTATTAAACGTGGGTAAACATTATTATCAGCCATGCAATCATTATTGCAATGTTTAATAATTGGCAATCATGTATTCTATAGCTGCATGTTTTTTTTTCTAGGATATTATACTTATCATCTTGGGTTTTCGCACTACTCTCCACGGCTCATATTTTGAATATGGCCCAAACCAAGAAAGTGGGTTCGACACCTTTTGAAATATGGCATGGAAAGAGTTCTATCGCTATCATATTTAAAGGTATGGGTAGTGAAGCTTATGTTAAGCTTAACACCCAAAACAATTTGAAAGTTGATCCACTAAGTGTATATTTGTTGGATATCCCAAAGAATGTATAGGATACTACTTCTTTGATCCAACAGAGCAAATGGAATTTATTGCTCGAAGGGTAGAGTTCTTGGAAGCCAAGTTCCTTATGGAAGGAATGACACATAGAACTATGGAGTTGATGAAGATCAAGATCCACAAGCCGATACATGTTTGGTTGACACTAGCTATCAACAAGAGGTTGTTGATGATGATCAAGAGGTTGATCAATACACATAAAACGTTCACAGATCTGGTAGAGTTAGCAATCCACCTAAAATATATGGATTTTTCATGGATGGATGCTATGTGGTTGACTCCGATGAGCCAACTACATACCATGATGCAATGTCCAATTCGGATTGTGACAAATGGCTGGAAGCCATGAACGTAGAGATGCAATCCATGTGTGACAACCAAGTTTAGGAATTGGTTGACCCTCCACTTAACTTCAAACCGGTTGGATGCAAGTGGGTATTTGAGAAGAAAATAAATACGCATGAAACTCGATACTTACAAGGCAAGACTTGTAGCAAAAGGTTTCACTCAAACTCAAGGGGTTGATTATTATGCAACCTTCTCACCTGTTGCGATGCTAAAGTCTATAAGGATATTATTTGCCATAGCTGCTCATTATGATTATGAGATTTGGCAAATGGATGTCAAAACCGCTTTCCTAAATAGATATCTTGAGGAAGATGTCTATATGGTTCAGCCTGAAGGTTTTGTCGATCCAAAACATCCTAATAAAGTATGCAAGTTAAAGAAATCATCTATGGATTGAAACAAGCATCGAGAAGTTAGAATCAATGTTTTGATGAAGAGATCAAGAAATTTGGTTTCATCAAGAACGTTGACAAGGCTTGTGTGTATAAAAAGGCTAGTGGGAGTGTAATCACATTCTTAGTATTGTATGTTGATGACATAGTACTATATGGAAAGGACATTCCAACAATGGAAGTGTTAAAACCTGGCTTGGAAATTGTTTTTCCATGAAAGATCTCGGTGAAACTGCCTATATTTTGGGAATAAAAATCTATAGGGATAGATCGAGGCGGTTGATAGGTCTAAACCAAAGTGCATATATTGATAAAATCTTGAAAAGGTTCAAGATGGAAAACTCTAAGAAAGGTATGGTACCTATTCAAAGAGGGAAAATATTGAGTGCATCTCAATGTCCAAGCTCAAAGATGAGCAATTGTATGAAGGACATCCCATATGCGTCTGCTATAGGATCCATCATATATGCGATGATATGCACTAAGACCGGACGTGTCATGCGCGTTAAGCATGACAAGAAGATATCAGCAGAATCCAGGTAATAGCCATTGGATGGCTGTTAAAAGTATATTGAAATACCTTAGGAGGACTAAGGATATGTTTTCTAATATACGGATCTGAGATAGAGGAACTCGTTGTAAAGGGTTACACGGATGCGAGTTTCCAAACTGATCGAGATGATCCTCGATCACAATCGGGGTATGTCTCCATGATGAATAGGTTAACATTGTCCACTACAAAAATACGAATACATAGCCGCCTCATTAGCAGCTTTAGAAGCTGCATGAATAAAAGGTTTATCGCCGATCTAAGGGTGGTCTCTACCATTCAAGACCCCTTAGAAATCTTTTGTGATAACGAGGGTGTGATTGCTCAAATCAAGGAACCCCGTGCACATCAAAAGATTAGGCACAATGAGCGGAGATTCAACTACATAAGGGATGAAGTTGAAAAGAGAAAGATATGTATTCTCAAAGTTCACTTTGATCAAAACATTACGGATCCACTCACGAAGCTCCTAGATAGGTCAAAGCATGAAAGTCACACTTGTGCCTTAGGACTTCGATATTCTAGTGATTGGACTTGATCAAATTTTGTATTGGAATGTGTGGAACTCTTTATTATTTGAGTAAAATTATTTGGTTATAATGTTTCAGTTAATGTTCCTTTTAGCATGTTCACATCCATGAATATGTTTATTATTTTAAATGTCCGTAGTCGGTCATATTTGTGGGAACAAATATGAGCGTAAGACTATTATGAACTTGGATTGGCGGATATTCATAAGGCATGAATATAGAGCATTGGTTGCTGCCAAGGTTCACAGATATTTGTGGGATACAAATATTAGACTAACCCGCATCTCAAATTTTACTACATGGAATCTTATCGATTGATCATAAATAAATTTGAGTAAAGGCGAATATCATTTGGTATCCTCCGACCTGAGATACATATTGGGTTTTGATATTCACTAAGTATTATACCTTGAGTTAATTCTTCACTGTCCTGAAATAGTGGACAGTACATAAGGGTATGTTCAGGTATAACACGAGGTGTTTATGAGAAACGTATGTAGTCAAGATGGAATTTGTTCCTCTTATTCGTTGAGAGTTAGATGTCTAAGGCCTGATTAAGTTAAATCAACAAGAATTATCATTCTGTGTTCTTGGATTTAACATGACATCTGTAACAAAAGGATAGATGATTGATTCACCTAAATCATTTCAAGTAGGGTACTTGAATGGGATGATGTTATTGAATGGCCATAAGTCATGCGTATTAAGGGTAGTAACCGTTGTTAGGCGTTATTTACTGCTTGCATCAATCTTCTATGAATCTTGGGCAAGTGGGAGATTATAGGATTCTATGTGCCCAAGACACTTAGAATATTGATGTGGTTAGTACGTTATGATCCAAGTCGGGTTATACCCAATAACAAGCTTAGCAAACACTAATTAATATTTAATTGATGATATGATCATGCAATTAAATATTTAATTAATATTTTCCCAGACCCTGCTCTCCAGCGGGATACACTGGGTATGTTTGTTTGTTTGTTATGATCATGCAATTAAATATTTTCACCAATTTAGAAAATGGGTTTTCAAAATAAGTTGCATATGAGATGGAACAATTTATTAGGATATTTTGTTCAATAAATTATTTTGAAGTGTTATTTAAATTAGTTGTATAACACCAAATAATAATGAGAGTATACTACTTATACAATTAAATGGTTAATTGTTACAAGGCTAGACATGTGTGTGTATGTTTAATCAAAAGAAAAAAAACTCTTTTTTTTAAACAAGAAACCGTCCCCTTTCAAGTGGGGGACACACATGCATGTGGTTAGTTTTTTCTTCTCTTGAGTGGAGACAATGCTTGCATGCTTGTGTTGTTTCACTACAAAAAATCTTGATAAACACACTAAAAAGCATAGTTCCACTTACTAGAAGTACAAGCTCTCATTTCTCACAAACACATACATGCAACACAAGCAAAATTCTGCCCTTTTTCTCTCCCAAAACTTACGAGCAACAGCAGCAGAAAAAGAGGGTTCAGGCTTGTTTTGGTGATTTCTACCTAGCAAGAAGAGGTGTTTGCAAAAGGCTTGGGGTATACAAGCTTGAGGACTTCTAATCTTGAAGTCTTGGTCGTTTTTCAGCATCATTCATCCTCTCTTTCTGTCGAATTTTGCTGCTGGAACAAGGTAGTTTTCACAGCTCTATGTAGCTGTGATTTTATGTAGTTTTTACATATGTTCATAGCTGCTAATTCACATAAATGATCCTTTGTTCTTTGGGTTTGTTTTATACATCAATATGGTCATCTAATGAACATATTTTTCAGCTTAGAAACATGGTTGTAATGCTTATACTTCTGCTGCGTTTTCAAAGTTTAAATGGTTAAACTGTGATTTTGTGTTCTAACAAACCCAATGCTTCAGAGTCTCAAATGCCTCTTGTTGTTGGGTTCCTAGTGAAACTTAATGTTATTTTGAGTTAGGTATGTTAAAGGTTCGGAAATCTTTAAGAAGTTCTTATAAATCATTTGTAGTACCTTGCCAATCCTTTAAATTGCCTTACTTCGGTGCGGGTTTTAGGGGCATCCCACTTCTTAATTGCCTTGATTTTCACGGGATCCACTTGAATTCCTTCTTCGGTGACTATGTGGCCAAGGAATTAGACCTCTCTCATCCAAAATTCACATTTAGATAATTTTGCATACAGCTGTTCGCTCTGGAGTAACTCTAGAACCTGCCTTAGATGCCACTTGTGTTCATCTTCGGTCTTGGAATGTATCAAGATATCATCTATGAACACAATGACAAATTTGTCTAGGTATGGTTTACACAACCTATTCATGAAATCCATTAATACAGCGGGGCCGTTGGTTAACCCAAAGGGCATTACAAGAAATTTGTAATGTCCATACCTAGTTCTGAATGCAGTTTTTGGCACATCTTCCTCCTTACTTCTCAATTGGTGTTACCCTGATCTCAAGTCTATCTTAAAAATACCTCTACCCATGTAGTTGGTCGAACAAATCATCAATCATTGGATGTGGATATCGTTTTTTGATCGTGACTTTATTTAGTTCCTTATAGTCAATGCACATCCTTAAGGTTCCATCCTTTTTTTAACAAACAAAACTAGTGCTCCCCACAACGAGAAGCTTGGTCTGATGAACCCTTTCTCCATGAGTTCTTGCAATTGGATCATTAGTTCCTTCATTTTCGACGGGGCTAACCTATAAGGTGCCTTGGCTATGGGTGCAGCTCCTAGAACCAGATCGATTCAAAACTCGACCTGTCTTTGTGGTCGCAACCCTTGTAGTTCATCAGGAAACACATCTGGGAATTCTGACATTACTGGGACATCTTCAAGTCGTTTCTCCTCCTCAGTAGTCCTTACATATGCTAAGTATGCAGCACACCCCTTTCGTAGACACTTATTAGCTTTCATACATGATATAATATTCATTCCCTTCCTTGGCCTTTCTCTATAAACTATGAGGGTTTCTCCTTTTGACAATTGTATTTTTAGGAACTTTTTGTCGCACATGATTTCTGCTTTATTCTTTGCCAACCAATCCATTCCTACTACCATATCAAACCCTCCTAACTCTATGGGTATAAGATCTATGGGGAATTCTTGTTCATCCAGGTCTAATGTACACCCACCACGGCTTCATCGGCCTCAACTAGGTTCGGTTTGCTAAGTCTATGGTATACACATCGGGTAGCTTAGATGAATCTCGGTTAATTCTTGGTTTAAATCTTGTAGAAACAAAACTTTTATTTGCTCCAGTATCAAACAGTACGTATGCATAATGGTTATTAACAAGGAACGTACCCATCACAGCTTCGGGTTCTTCTCTAGCAGGTTTTGCGTTCATGACGAAGGCTCTTCCTTTGGGGCGTCCAACTACTGGCCTTTTAGCCTTGAGTTTGGGACAATCAAGGTGGAGGTGTCCAACTTGTCCATATTCATGACACCTTGCAGGCCTAATGGTAGTGGACTTGCTTTCCTTGGCAAAATGTCCCGCTCGGTTGCACTTGAAGCACACGTTTGCTTTGACTTCCTTTCCTAACGATTCCAACCCTGGTTTAACTCGACACATCCCCACATGGTGTAACCCACACTTTCCACAAAATGGTTGTCTTCCCATGTACGGTTTCTTTTCCCCAATTGGTTTACTTCCGATTAATCTCCCACTCAGACTCCCATTCATAACCCTAAAGTTTTCCCACTACCTCTTTGTTCCCACATTCTCTGATCCTTTGGCTCCTTCACATCTGACAACCTCATCATTTAGTGTTGCAAAATTTTCCATAGTTTCCTGAAAAGTCCTTGGTTTTGCAGCCTTCACCATCCCCCTAATATTTGGGGTCAAGCCCCACACGTACCTTCCTATCTTCTTTGACTCGGGGTAATCAAATGCGGTACTAGTAATGACAACTCATTAAACCTGTTGGTGTATTCCATGTGTGTAGTTCCCTTCATTTCCAAGCTTAGAAACTCAACTTCCATATTCTCTATCTCATTTATTGGACAATAACGTTCTGTCATCAATTTCTTGAACTCCTTTGATCTTATTCGGTTCACTGCATTCCTTCCTCGGGCTTGCAACAGTGTGTTCCACCAGTTTAGGGCTCTATTTTTAAGTGAGTGTGTAGCAAATCTCACCTTGTTCTCCTCAGTACAGTCGCTAATATCGAGCACAACTTCCATCTCCTCCAACCAGCGGATGGTTCCTCTAGCACCTTTGGTTCCAAAGTATCAATGGGATTACATGCCGTAAAGGCCTTATATTCGCACCTAGTTCTCACTAGAGTCATTTCACAGTATTCTTTGTTTGTATTGGTACTTTCCACAACATCATTTTGCCTCCAGCTGGCGTTTCTTGATGGCGTTCAGCGTTTACATGGGCGGCAATAGTGGGTAGGGCATTAGCAATGGCCTCAGAAATTAATTGTTGGAGTCTAGCCTTTTGGTCTTATTGTGGATGTTGGTAGGGTTATCGGTGTTATGGTCATTGTTGAGGTTGTTGATGTTGTTATATTTCCACCTAGGGTCTCATCTGTTCAGTTGGTGCGTGCCCTAGATCGGGTAGTGGCACCTGTCCTTGTGTTGGGAGGACGTCCGTGACCTCTTCCTCTTGGCATGGCTATAATATGCATTTTTATATTAGTTACACTAGTAATAAAATTTTAGGCATCATAAATTCCATACAACATTATACCAAAACACGTAGATATTAAATAAAGTTAACCACAAACAAGCACGAGAGTCCAAATCATAGCGAAACCGCTATAGATACAATACAAACTAAGTCCAAATACAATTTGGAGTGACATGAGTGGACACTCACTCATGTCCTACAAATAATAGTTTTTCAAATCAAATAACATAAGTAAAAAGGGAAATAAAACAACTTCACTGACGACGGCGACGACGATAATGGGACCATGGGTCAATCACACACTTCTTGATAGCGTTGTAGAGCTTCTTCCTCATTCGTTTACTACAGACACCGCCTTGTCCCTTTCTTGCTTCATCATGTCGTAGTGATAGTGGTGGCGCCAAACCTCCATCATGAATGAATCTTCAACAAGTGGCCCTGAATGATACAAGGATGGATCAGCGAAAACCTGGTGTGACGCGCAAGAATAGCGTGCTGACTCGGCATAGGGGTCGTAGTAGTACATCGATGGACCATATGGAAGCTATGACGCGCTAGTGCGTCACGCCCTACTGGGCATGATGGAACCGGCTGTGGTGGTGGTGGCAATGATGGCACGACGGGTTGTGGTGGTGCCCCGGTCAGTCCTGTAACTAGGTTGCCCCATTCCTGTTGGAATGTGGGACGGGTCGGATGGACATTCATGTTGTTTGCCTCGCATGAGGTGCCTCACCTCATTCCCACCTAGTCGTAGGGAACTGGTCTGGACAGTCGCCGATGAACCTGACGAGTCCTCTGTAGGCTCTGACTCCTCCATCTTCCAATCCTCGTTAGGATCAGCCATCATGTACTCGTAGGGGGCCGAAGGGTACCAATTAAGGTCTCCGTACTCGGGTCCAAGGGAGGCATACTCCCTAATCTCATAGGATTGGGGGCATCTCGAAGGTCCTGCACCACGTCTGGTGCAACAGTGGGTAGTGGAATGGTGGTTTGATTGTAAGGCGGGGGTGGTACATCGGGTGAGTCGCTAATGTATATGGTCTTTCCTTTGTTCTGGTTTCCTGCCATCTATTGAACAAATGGGTAAATTGCAACATGATAAATATATATATACGTATATAAAGGAAATCAGAAATTAATAATGATATGTAGAATATACAAATACTATAAACGAGATTAGATGGTAATATCCTTCCTAGGTTTGTATCCTAGGGGGTTCTTCTTCTTACCTCCTTATGTCCCTAGTGTGTGGTTAAAGCCTAGGTTCCTAGTGGTAAGAACCTAATTCGCTAAAACCATTGGCTCTGATACCAATCTGTCACAGCCCGTTGACCGGGCTGACCGTGACCGACTAATATCATCACAATGCAGCGCAAAATAAATGGATCCAAACTTAATCATTACATAACTCCAAATTTCGTTACATTAAATAGTCTAAAAATCCAAATGATACATATTTTATTCATTGTTCATAAATAGAGGATTGGATAGGGTAGTAGCAAATTCTCCAAGGGTTCTTCTAAGGCTGCTCCTATCCATTTGACACCTGTCAGTTACACGTCACCTGAAATACACACTCAAAATGCATCATATAATGTTGGTGAGCCCATGACTTTTAAGACACGTTACCTTTCGTGGTAATATAATATTCAACCATTTTGACAAAATCATAACTATAATATAATATCATGATGCACTATAGAATATATCACAATAATCCTGACCCGGACTTTCCCGCCCGAGTGCTAAAATATCCCCTAACCCGTTACCACTAGATTGTTAGGTTTAAGTGTGCCCTGCTAAGCACGGTTAAATGACACTAATTTGTGACACAACTATTATTGAATCTCAATAGGGGGTTTCCCTACATAAAGGACCCATTTGTGTGCGGGGATTCCCCAAATAGTACTATCCACAATCACACGGCTCCTAATGGAGTTAATGATTGTGCTCCATTTGAGGACAAGGGAAGGTAGTATTGCACCATAATACATAATCATAATATTTAACGAGAATGTATTTCACCCCAAAAAGTTGTAAAGTGAAAAGGGGGTTCATGAGACTCACCTGTGGTTGATCACTTGGTTGTTTGTAGCGTTTGGATGCTACCAACCATTAGGGTTCCTATGTCCATTTAAAATTAGTTAGTTCTATATTTATTAGATTATCTACACCCATCCCCTAAGGTTTGTGTTTGTATACTTGTGCTTGATTGGCGTTGCTTTATGTATGTGAAATCTTGCTTTGTGTTCTTAGGTTTTGGTTAGAATACTTAGCTTGTTTAATTGTTAAATCTTTACCTCATGTGTTCTAATAATTTTTGGTTCTTATAGGTGTGATATGATCTTAAAACAGCAAGGTATCAATGTTTTGGCAAGATTGGTCCCTTAACTTTGCTAAGTTTATGTTTTTCACCCTTAAGTTTGGGATATTTGCATTATAATCACTTATAATAGTTTTTTGGATTAGGCTACTGTAATAGGTTTGTTTTTATGTTATTTGGTCTTTCTTAACAGCCTCAAGTGCTTGTTTTTAGTTTAATCGTTTTTTGAATTTATATTTAGTTACTCTTTTATTTGAGGTTGTTGGTTGGTCAAATTGAGGGTTTATGCCTTAAATATACTTGTTTAGATGATAATTGGTTATTGAAGGGTTAACGGTATAGTTTCATGATTAGTGAGTTACTTATGGTTTCCTTAAACGTGTACCGTATCGCGATTCGGACGCATTGGAGATGTGTGATTAGTCTATAGTTTTTATGTTTATTTATATTTGTGACCAAGTGGTAAGTTATAGTTCTCTTCAAATTAGTAAATTTTAAAAGATTTTAGGTTATCTATATATTTTGTGATTTTTCTTATTTATTTTACCGGTCGTTAATTATTATAAAATGTTATAATTAGTAACTCCTTTATAGCATTCAAATACTTTTAAGTATTTAGTTTTTAGTTTTTATTGGCCTTAACTAAGTCATTGGTTTCTGAAAATTTGGTTTTTAGTTTGTTGTATCGGTTTTGGGATTTTAACGTCTTCGGTTCGGGTTGTTAACGGTTTTGGGTTTTGGTTGTCCTTAGTGAACTTTTTATGATTTTTGGCTTTTAATATACTTATAATCATTTTTAGTTTCTACAGTTCCACCAAAGCTACTTTTAATTTCGTTTTTAATAATTTTCTTTATTTTATGGAGGATATACTTTGTATTTTTGTTTATTAAGGAAATAAATTCCAAAATTTATGAAATTACATTTATTTGCTTTTATGAGTATGAAAAAGTTACTGGAATTTTTATATCAGCAAATAACACATATTTATTATTTTCGTTAGCTAGTCCCTTAGTTTCGTTAGATATCCGTTAAGTCTCGGTAAAGTCTCGTTTTTTGGGTTTACTACTTGTTTTAATCTGATTTCTCCCTTCCGAAATATTCCATAATATAAATATAACTCAAATAACCCCTAAATTTCAGTTCTTTAGCCCGCTTTCTATTTCTTGTAATTTTTTATAAAATGTTAGTTTTTCAACTTTTGTAATTTTTATAAAATACAAAGTACACATGTTTTATTTATAAAACTTTGTTTGTTACTTAAAATAGTTCTTTTAAACCTACAGAATATTTGGTTAAAGCTATTGAACTTGTATAATACATGTTTATATTTTGTGTTAAAAACAAGTTTTCGGGTATGTTAAACTTAACAAACTTGCGTTTGTGATTGAATAAGGTTTTGAGATGATTTGAGTACCTTATTATTACTGAAAAATAATAGGTTTTATGATATCACAAGAATTTGGAGGTGTGTGGTGTTAGTGTTATCACTAACGTGATAAAACGCGTTGTTTACACGTTTTCGGGTTGTAGCTTGTTACCTTTGCGATTAGTGTGACCGGGGGGGGGGGGGAATTCGAACGGCTGATGTGGGACCTCAAGAAGTCAAGAAAACCCTGTGAAAAAGTAGTGTTAGGTCAACTGAAGAAATAGAAGAAAGAACTTGAATATGCTCAAGTGTGTGTATGTGTGTATGTGTATTGAAGGTTTACCTTGTTCTTGAATGGTTGTTGTTGTTTGAGAGTGTGATGCTCCTTGGCTTCAAAATGGCTGGAGTTTATGTTGTGTAAGTGAAGAGTAGAGAGTCAAGTGAGAGTGGAGAGAGTTGGTTTAAACAACAAAGTGTGAAATAGAGTGGATGTCATTGTAAAATGTGGTGTTCGGACGAGGTGTAGGGAGGGGGGTTTAGGATGCTCAATTTCTTGGTTTTGAGGAGATTATGGCTGAGATTTGGGTGATTTTGGTGACTATTGCAAGTCACTAGGATTCTAGGTGATCTCCCCATGCATTGGGTGAAATGGGGGGTGATTTGACTAAGCATGAGTTTTAGTTTTTATAATCTTTTATAAACTTTTATAAATATTAAAGTGTGGCTAAGATTTGTGGGTGTTTTTATTATAAAATTGTGTATATACATACATGTATATATACGGGTGTATGTGTGTCGGGAGGGTGTGCTTCGGGTGTGTGGGTGTGCATCGGGTATACGCATGTGTATGCATGTATGTGCATGCATGTGTGTGTCGCGTATATGTGTGCGTGTAAGTGTACGCATGCATGTATTATGTTTATGTATATGTATATGTAGCTTGTAGGTATATATATGTGTATATATATATGTATGTATGTGTGTATGTATGTATATATATTACGTATTCATGTATGTATGCCGTGAATATAATATATATATATATGTATGTATAGATATATATATATATATATTCATGCATGTGTTTTAGTTTATTGTGTTTAGTAGTTGATTATTTTATTAGTTTTTATTTATGTTGTTTAATGTAAGTTTGCGTGTCAACTTTTGTATTTAATTAATTATATATGCATTTTCATGTGTATGGTTTGTTTTACTTATTAGTTGGATTAGTAAATTAAATTTTTGTTACTAGATATTTAAGTTCAATGTAATGTTTTATTGGGTGTCTTATATATATATATATATATATATATATATATATATATATATATATATATATAGATATATATATATATATATATTATATTATATATATATAAAAAATAATTTTGGCATGAGATATTTTAAGTGGCTAATTAACTCTTGTAATGTTTAATATATTTCGGATGGTTATTATATTTATAAAACTAGCGGATGCTAAGTTTGGTTTTAAATTTTCCTTTTAACAAATTTCTCCTCGTTTTCTATTGTGACTGCCCATGGCCCATTGGGTCGGTTCAAGCATGCCGTAGAATTACTTAATGGCCCATTGGCCCATATTGATCCAGTGGGCCGATGCCCTCAAGTTAATTGGCCTAATGGCCCATCATGGCACGTTGGGTCCAAGCCCATTTGGGTGAGTGTGTTGGTTGTGGGCTCAAGCCCAGTGTTGTTAGGCCAAATTCATGGCCTCCTAAACTAAGTTTCTTGTCAGGGTTTGGCCCAATAAGATTTCTAAAATAATTTAGGCTCATAAACCAGGGTTGTCACACTACGTGCCTGCAGGTAAAGGTTTATTGTAAACGTTTTATGTAAGCTAAAGTTAACCGTATTATGTGCGCATGTTATGTGGCTAGTGTGCTTTTGTGTAGATGTAGATATCGATGTTGTCAGGATAGAAATGCTTGGGGTGTGAAGACTAAAGTAAGTGGCTATTCATAACTAGCCACTGTAATTAGAGACTTACTATACTTGACATAATCTGAGCTATTACCTTGTATGGCCGTGTTAGTGTTTGAATCTTATACTGATTAGAGTATGGCTGGAGGTTGATCGTCTAAAGCCTCTAGGGGTGGAGTACATGTTTGACGTGGTGCTGAACCGCATGTTACAAGGAATAGGGCTAAGACTACTGAGAGGACCCGTGAAGAGCCTGAAATGCATCACCAAGAAGGTGGTGAGGAAAGTGCGAATTTGAGGGCCTCGGTGAAAGAGGCTGTATTAGAAGAGGTCCACCAAGTTATAATCAGACAGGAAGGAGAAGAGGAGGACCACTGGAGAGGAGAAGGAGAATGACTGGAGACTGAGATGGTTGTCTCTAGTGAGGAGGAGGAGGAAGCAGTGCAGAAGGAAGGAGAAGCGGGTTGTAACTACGGGGCATTACAAAGATGCAGGCCCCCAACGTTTGATGGAAATGGGAGTGTTGTGGTTGCTCACCATTGGGTGACAGAGATGGAGGTGGTACTTGATATCAGCGACTGCTGAGAGGATCAAAAGGTAAAGTTTGCCACCCACTCGTTGTGGACTCGGCCTTGTGCTGGTGGGACAACATTGGTCAGGCTGAGGGTACAAGGGCAGTCGGAAGAATGAAGTGGAGTGAACTGAAGAAGCTGGTGATCGAGGAGGTTTTCCCTCATCAGGAATTGGATAAGATCGAGAGAGTTTTCTTGAAGCTGGGGGTGGGAATAATGACACACCAATAGTACACCACTAAATTCAACGACATCGCTAGGCTAGTGCCAAATCAGGTGACGCCTGCGTCATGAAAGATTAAGAGGTACATTCAAGGACTGTCGGTAGATATCCACAGATATCTGAACGCTACCCGACCAGGTACATTAGATCAGTGGTCGGCCTAGCTGGGAGATTATACGACGAGCGAGAGGGGTGATAACAGACGAAGAGGAGGAGCGGGACTATATTAAGAATGGGAATGGAAGGCGAGACAATGATAGTGGATTTATGACTGGCGGGAAACATTTAGGGCCGTTGATCGTAAGAGGGTAACAAGGAGGGATGAGGTATGCAAGAAGTATGGTAGAGGCCATGAGGGCTAGTGTAAGTGGGGGTTGAATGTCTGCTTCTAGTATGGGAACGAGGGCCACAGGGCGAGAGATTGTCAAATGGCTAAATGCTACGACTGTGGCAAGACTGGACACATGAGTAGAGACTGCAAGAAGTCGAGGGCAGGAAGCTCCGATGCGAGGAAGGAGAATTGAGGGTGAAGGCTAGAGCCTTTGCTATGACCGGGAGAAGCTAGATCACGTTTTTGATAATTTAAATTTGTGCATCTGTGCTTTGATTGTGGTGCCAGTAGTAGTTTCATTCATGTTGCCTTCTGTGATAAGTTGCACGTTAGGAGTAGTAAGATCGATGAGCCCTTTGATGTATGAATTGCTATCGGTAAGTCCACTAGGTTACCTGATGCTCTAGGGGATTGCGCGATAGAATTGAGGGAGCGCTTGTTTCCTCCTAGACCGTTCAGGACAAAGTAGGTGGATAGACGTACACCTCCGAGTGAATTGGCCAGTAACCTATGAGGCAAATACCAAGTGTTTCCAGAAGATGGATTGATCAACCGTGCCTGATAAGAGTTCGGTGCTGACCTATGGCAATGGATTATGATGAAGACATCGTCTAGGAAAGTGGATCATTCGATTTAGAAATTGAGTAAAGCAAATACTAGGGTATAGAGGGTCATTCTAAATCATTTCTCAGGTAGGAGAAGTGACATATTGACTGGAGCTACCCGATGAGTTAAGTGGGATTCCTCTGATGTTCTATGTATCTCATCCAAAAAGTGCTCAACCGATGAGGATATGATTGTGCCATTAGAGGATACTGAGATGGGTGAAAGAATCACTACGAGAAGCAACTTGTGGTCGTTCCTGATAGAAGGAAGAGAGGGGATAAGGAGAATGGTGGTTTCACTGTTACGAGTGCAGTGGAGCCCAAAGGGATCTAAGCCTACGTGTAAGATCAAGGAAGAGGTGAGACAGTATCACCCGTAACTGTTCGAGAAGCGACAGGTTTCGGGGATGAAACCTATTTAAGGAGGGTGGACTTGTAACACCCGAATTTTTATTTAAAGCAGAGAAAAGAAAAGTATCTAGAAGGAAAAGAATATGGACATAAGTAGAAGGGGCCAAAGTGTAAAAAGTACAAAAGTCCATTATTTTAATATAAGTGGGGGTATGGCCTCCCACTTTAAAGCAAAACTGCTTTTTGCTCTCGATTGAAGAAGAAGAAGAAGGAGAAAAGCTGTTGGTTTTTAGAGAAAGAAAGGAAGAAGAAGCTGTGAAAAAGGTGAGTTTCTTGATATATGTTCGTTTTAACCGAATTCACAAGCTGTTGACCGAAGTTCTAGGTGTTTTATAGTTTATTTTCGAAAACTTGGAGTTGAATTTGCTAGTGGAAGTGTCTAGTTTGAAGATCTTCTTCAAGGTGAGTTTCCAAAACCCTTTTTATTGATATTTAAGTGTTGGGGCTATTATGCATACTGAACAAACGATTTTTAAAAGTAATCGTGAGTTTTTAGTATGTTATTCGAATGTGCTTTGTCTTGGTATGTTTTTAGAGGATGTTCTTGGGTTAGAATTGTTGTATGTCATGCTTTAAGAGCCTTAGTATGTTAGATATGTGTTTGGGTAGTGTTAGAATGGTAATCGGGTTATATTTCTTGGATAGAGTACATTTCAGGACATTCCCACGCGCCCAAAATGACCTCATGCGCCTAAGTGTGCTCATGCGCCTAACTGTCCTCATGCGCCTAAGGTCATACACCCAAATAGTTATCATGCGCCCTGAAAAGTGTCCATGTGCCTAAGTGTTGGCCATGCGCCCAAATAGTGCCCATGCCCCAAATAATACTCATGCGCCCAAATTTACTAAAACGCCTAAGTGTTGGGTCATGCGCACAAATAGTGCTCATGCTCCCAGAGTTGCTCATGCGCCCAGAGTTGCTCATGCGCCTAAGTGTTGATGCGCCTGAACAGGCCTCATGCGCCTGCATAGTGGTAAAACGCCCAAACAGGCTCATGTGCCTGCATAGTGATGAAGCGCCCAGACAGTTTTACACTTAGAATTTTTATGCTCATGCGCCTGAAAAGCCCCATGCGCCTATTTGGACTTAGGATTTTATAAGTGGATTTGAAATGGTAGATTGGGGAGATAGGATCTGTTATGTTGTAATGGCTTATGCTTGATGTTGCATGATGATGTGATGAGGTTCATGATGTGTATGTGTGTGAGTGATATGTTAACTTTCATCGCTAAAAAGTTTTCACAACTATGTATTCTGTCATGTAATACGTTTTGTATGACTTTACATGGTATGATATATGAATGAAGAATGAATGAATAAAGGAATGAATAATGAATGACGTAAGTATTATGTAACGAAAAAAACGAAAGTGAAAGATATGATAAAGTATGAAACGAATGAATACGTGAGATAACGAATGATGAGTATGGAAATGACGGATGATGAGATCTGTGTCGCATACCCCGTACTGTGTCAGTCTTTGGACATATGTCCGGGTTTGTTTAGAAGCCCCAGCATAGTATCAGCTTTCGAGCATGAGTGGGGGTATTACATGAGACAAATGATGTGTGAAGGAGATGAGGTCTTATTTCCCGCCCCGGTATTATGTCAGTCTTCAGACATGAGTTGGGGGTTTGATTACAGGCCCCGGCACAGTATCAGTCTTCAGACATGAGTCGGGGGTGTTGCATACGAGATGGGCTCTTTATCGCGTATCCTTGTGCTATGTCAGTCGGACATGAGTCAGGGTTTGTGTACAGCCCCGGCACAGCATCATCTTTCGAGCAGTCGAGGATATTGCATGAGACAGGATCCGTGTAATGATGAGTAATGACGCGGGAAGAATGAATGAATGAATGAATGATGATGAAGATAATAATAATTATTATCAGTATGTACGTATGATGTATAACCACTGACGAATGTAAAGTACGAAAGGAATTAAGAGAAAGAAAGTAAAGACAGTGAAAAGTATGAAACGGAAGTATGAATATGAAAGTAAATATTATGAAAAGAATGAAACGATGAGAGCACAAAAGAATGAAATGAACGATGATTATAGAATGAATGTACGTATGATGTGTGTTCGCGTATGAAAGTAATGTATAGTATTTTATTAGTATATATTTTTGTACTAAACACATAGGGTATTTTAATACTTATAAAACTGTAAGTCACTCAGCATCGCTGACTTTTTGTATGCGTGATAGTTGGCAGGTATTTTGTTGATACTGAGGAGTTGCAGGCATGGATGCATAGCTACTGGGAGTGGTTTTAAGGATGGCATCCATATTTTGACATGTTCATCTTGTATTTTGATATAAAAACAAATGTTGTATGTAATGAAATGACATGTTTTTTTAATTATTAATGAAAGTTTTTTAATTCCACTGCAAAAGTAACGCATGTTTTTAATTGTATAATGCGATGATTGTCTAACTGTAAGCGTCCCGGGAACGGGTGCAATTCGTCCTATGAACATTGTCACGACATGGTAAGTCATGGCAGGAGGCAAAAACTATCACAGTCAGCTTCAATTGTGAAATCACTATGAATTAATATTTATTGTTAATAGACTAGCTATCTGTTACAATACACATGCTTATATATATCACAACTGTTAAACTGTTTTAAGTTTAAACGCAAACTCTTGACACCAACCATTGTGTTTGACATTTTAGTATGCTATTCTCAGGTCGATAACTCAGCTTGCCAATAGGAGCACAGCACGGGTCGGCATGCATTCTGAGACTTAAACTATAAACATATTTACTTGTCTTTACATTTTGGGTTTTAAACAATGGGTTGGCGTATGTTTTTGCCATATTATACATTTTATATTTTGGGTTGTCTTATTTACAATACCGCTTCCGCATGGTTTTAAGTATGCTTCCGCATGGTTTTAAAGTTTGAACTTTGGTTTGTTTTCATTTTAAAAGTCGGCATATAGAGTCGTTCCGAGTAACTATTGACTGTGATCCTGGTTTGTTCACACGCCTCGCGGTAAAACTCCGCACGTGGATTTTGAGGGTGTGACACCAAACCTCTTTTTATAAACCATAGTTAAACCCCATGCATACCTTTTTGGTTCAATTATGTCATCTACATTGGAAGAGCCCAAGACCAATAAGGCTTGGGTTTCCAATAGTAACTAATCATTTCACCTTTTGTGTAGGGACAACCACATGATAAGAATGGAAAACATTTGGATTGTAGAGAATGGATGCTCTAGGCACATGACAGGGACACATATCTCTCTACATATTTTTCAGCATTTTGATGGAGGTCCTGTTCATTTGGAGGTGAAGCAGGAGGATACATTTCTAGTAAGGTAGTGTATCCAATGGTAAGTTAAAAGTGTACAAATAAACATTGTCAATGGCTTGAACACTATCTCTTGAGTGTTTCTCAGTCTATGATCAAAAGTGGCCTAATATTTTCACAGAACATGAGTGCATTATTCTCAAACCAGGGATGACAATTCCTCAGGAATTGGTACTTTTTAGATCTCCCAGGAGAGGGGGATATGTAGAAGCTGGACATGAACAATGATTTCGCACTGGTGAAGTATCATGCTTTCTTTCGTTTCAAGCTATGGTGATGAGTTCAACTCTTTGGCATAAAAAGTGTCATGTTAATTTAAAACCTTGAATAAATTTGTTCAAAATAACTTGTTACATGGTGTGCCTAAGAAGGAGTTTTTATGTAAAGGCAATGTGTTACTTGTCTGAAAGGGAAGCAACAAAGGCATCCCACAAACTAAAGAGAGGTTAATTCCATCACTACTCCATTACCTTATTGCATATGGATCTATTTGGTCCCACAAGTATAGATGAGCATTGGAGGAAATCATATTGCCTTGAGATAGTTGATGATATTACAAGATTTACATGGGTATTCTTTTTAAGAATAAATATGAAACTGCTAAAAACGTTAAAATCTTGTATTCTTAAAATAGAAAATCAAATCGATCACAAGGTAAAAACAATTGAGTGATCAAAGGATTGAGTTTAAGAATCAAGTTCTTGACTCATTCTGCAACTCAAAGGGATTACCAAACAATATAGTGCTCCTAGAACTTCTCAAAACAGAATAGTGTTGCTGAGAGGAGGAACAAGACACTTATTGAGGCGCGCAAGAACCATGTTAGCTAATTCAAGTTGCCTCTAAGTTTCTGCACAGAAGCAGTCAGCATTGCATGTTATGTGCGAACAGGGTTCTCATTGTTAAGCCCCATGGAAAAAC
Source organism: Flaveria linearis (assembly GCA_024085815.1). Lineage (NCBI taxonomy): Eukaryota > Viridiplantae > Streptophyta > Magnoliopsida > Asterales > Asteraceae > Flaveria > Flaveria linearis. The sequence goes on along the minus strand of CM044014.1, from coordinate 45,123,516 downwards.
CCCCTTAGGAGCTATGGAACAATAGGCCACCGTTCATTTTCTTTCTAAGGTCCTTTGGCAGTAGGTGGTACCATACTTAACACAGAAGAAAAATTTGCAAAATTTGCTAAAAAGTCGGATGATGCTATCTTTGTTGGTATTCACAAGCTCTATACCCTATAGAGTATACAACATTAATAATCCACAATTTGAGAATCATCCAACGTTGTTATAAATGAGCACACTCCTTGTGTTAAGGGGAATGGCCCTGACAAATTTTTTTTAGAATTGTTTCCTAACTATTCTAACATTCTATGAGAATCTTTCAGCTGGATCAGGAACTCAAAATGACTCCTCTCATGATCAACTGTTTGAGTTACCCAGACCTATTCCAATTTCTCCAAGAAACATGAAGAGCAAGCTACCAATACTAAAGTCCTGAAAGCTTAAACATCTCAGGAAATAGTGGAGCTTCACAAGTTGTCAGCCAACTAAATCTTAACTCATCAGCTGATAACTCTAATACTCAACACCAAGCTGATGGAGACAGTGATTTGGAGGAACACGTAACTGTTAATGTTGCTTCACCTCAAAATATCATTGATGATGTCACTTATTCATTCAATCAGTCCTCATTGAATGAATATGAGACATTAGATGGAAATGATATTCAAAATTGGAGCAAGATTTCTCAAACTCGGATCATCTATACAAATAGATGTGATTCCTAGACTCAGGATACATACCACTCATCTAGCTAAGAACTCATTGGGGATGTCTCAGAAGGTGTGAGAACAAGAAGTCATACCCATAATGGGAATATCTGCTTGTACTCATGCTTTCTCTCTCATGTGGAACCCAAGAAGGTGAAGAAGCTCTCGAGGATAGTAATTGGTTTGAGGCAATGTAAGAAGAGTTACTTCAATTCAAGAGACTAAAGGTATGGAACCTATGTCCATTGCCACCTGGCCAAGTCCTAATTAGCACTAAGTGGTCTTCAGGAATAAAAGGGATGATAAGGTTTGATCATTAAGAATAAGCTAGACTTGTGGTTTAAGGATACACCAAGAGAAAGGATAGATTACCTAGTCTCTTTGCACCTGTTGCAAGACTTGAGTCTGTAAGAATCTTCCTTGCTTTTGTAGCATCCAAAAACTTCACAGTCCATCAACTTGCTGTCAAATGTGCACTTCTGTATGGGGATATCGACAAAGAAATCTATGTGTGCTAGCCACCTGGATTTGAAGACCTATACGCACCTAATTTGTGTGGAAACTGGATAAAGTTTCTTTATGGGCTACACCAAGCACTTAGGCTGTGGTATGAGACATTGTCTTAGTTTCTTTTGAAGAATGGATAAATAGAGGCACTATAGAAAACATTGCTCATAAAGAAGTCTGGGAGATTGTTTGTGTGTTGTACAAGTCTATGTTGATGACATTATATTTGGTTCCTCAATGACCAAATATGCAAAGACTTTGAAAGCATCATGAGAAAGCTTGAGATGAGTTCCATGGAAAGAATGGATTTCTTCCTTAGGATTCAAGTGAAACAATAAAGACGGGTTCATCATCAATGAATCTAATATGTCAAGGACATCTTAGAAAGATTTGAGATTAAAGATTGTAAGTCAGCCAAGACACCAATACAAATCACAATCTTTTTCCCTTCTGAGGGGGGATACTGATCAGCATCAGTACAGAGAAATTATTGGATCTCATATGTATCTCACCGGAAGTAGACCTGATATCATGTTTGCTACATGCATCTGTGCTAGATATCAGGCTGCTCCTAAGGTGTCTCGCCTAATTGCTCTCAAGAGAATTCTTAGATACCTCAAAGGAGCTCCCAAACTAGGTCTTTGGTATCCCAAGAACAAGGATTTCAACCTTATGGTTACACTGACAGTGATTATGGTAGCTGCAATATTAATAAAAATCAACATCAGGAGAATGTCAATTTTTTGGTGAAAGGATCTCTCCTGGCAATGCAAGACTAATTGCTCAGCTTTGGATTGGGCTAGCTTAGCTGAAGACAGTTGGAACTTTCAAGTTTCACTTTAGTAACTGATTGCTCCCTTTGGATTGGGCTAGCTTTCAGTTAGTTTTTCATTTTCAACTGCAAGAGTGTACTTTTCTCCATGAAGTTTTTCTATATCGAGATGAGAGATTTGATTTTTATTCAAAGCATTTGATTTCTCTTTTATACATCTCAGATTTTACTTTTTCTTCTTTGATTTTAGCTGCCAATTTGTGATTGTGCTCACGGTAACCCTATAGTTCAGCAATACATTTATGACTACACAGATTAGATTTTACTTCAGAAGGCATTGGAGTTGGGCCATCATGATGTGAGCCATGAGAGCATGATTTAGAAATTGAGGCTTCACTTCCTCAGCATATAAGCTCATACTCCATCTTGTCTGATGACAAGAGCATTTGAAGTAGATTGGTTGGTTCCATGAGCTTGATTTGTAAGTTGTGGCTGACTCTAGTATGGATGTTGATGTTTTTGTTGGTGATGATACTGTTGCTGTTGATGATTGTTGGACTGATAGCTTGAGTTTGGTTGTGAGTTGATTGGCACTGATAATTCCTTGGAAGCTATTGTTGTTTCTTCTAGGAGCATTACATTCTCTTGAAAAATGGCTAGCCATACCACAATTGAAACATTTAACCTTGGATTTGTCATATCCAAGTTTTGTTTTTTTCATTCAAACTAAGCTTTCCCCCTTTTTTCAGAAGACTACTTGGCTCTCATTGCTATCATAGCCATTTGCCATTGCAGATCCATTTCTTCCACATCATCTGGATCCATTTCTTCCAAGTTTTCTTGAATCAGGTGGGCAGAAGTGAGTCTTCCTCCCAAGTAGGCTTCAAAGCTTGCAACAAAGGCATTGTAAGTAGCTTTTGCTCTTCAGACCTTTGGTCTTCAGACAGACCTGTGGGATTGGCAGTGAACCCTGTTGGTTGAGATGATGTTGATGCTTGTTTGTTGATGGAGCAGCAATGAAACAAATTGTCTTCACTTGATCTCTTAAGGTGAGAAAATCATCATCTTCAGTAATGAAAGCATTTTCCACTGAGCGAGTGTCTGATGGAATTATATGCATCAATAACTCTAGGTCCACCAAGTTTCCTGCTCCTTTCATCAAGTTCAAGAGCTTCAATTGTGGCTATCATGATGTCCAAGGTGGTACTCTCTAGATCAAGAGTGTTTTTCAGCATGGTAACATATTTTTTTCCAGCTTTCAGGATGTTGTGAAGCATCTTTTTGTCAACTCTTTGACTTTATATGTGACCCCATAATCTCTAAATCAGTCCACCAGCTGCACAAATCTATGCAATTGTTTTGAGATTGACTCCCCCTTGGAGTGATGAAAGGTTTCATATTAATTAAAGTTTATCCTTGTTATTTCAGCTACATCACTGCTGCCTTCACATAATCAGCAGTGCATCCCATACAGCTTTAGTTGTTCCATACTTCTCAAGCCTTTTTAGCACATCCTTTTCATGCTTGAGTTAGAATGGATAAGCTTTGAGATCAATTTTTATCTTTTTGTAGTCATCATCATGAAGAGTGAGATCCTCTATAGGTTTTATTTGATCAGCAGAAAGTGTCACTAGAATGTGAGGCCCTTATAATCCAATAGTCCGATCTACACCTGTAATGTAGTTCATGAACCTAATCTTCCATTGCTTAAACTCATATTTGTTTTTAAGCATAGGAGGTTTTGGAGTATGACTAAGTTCAGAGAAATTATGTGAATCCATTTTTATAAGTTGTTTTAACTTGTTTAAATACAGATTAGATTGATTCTTAGTCCACCTAGTCCAGTAAGTCCAAAACAGGCTTATATAACCAGATCGGCTATTGTTAGAACTTTTTCTGTGATTTTCAGAGGTTTTTTATGTTTTTGTGTTATGATTTTAATGGTTGAGCAACTGTTCATAGATTTGTTTTTGAGGGTGATTTCAAATGAACAGTGATTGTTGAGTATTTCAGCAAATATTCAACTTGTATACTGAGTAGAGGTGGTCAAACACTCTACCAGCAACTCAATCACCAGATCAATCGAGTTCAGCTTAGATCTATGCAGATCTGAAGAAGAACCAGACCCAAAGCTCTGATACCAATTGACTGGGTGTGAGAATGATGTTCTATGTTATTGTGAAACAACAAGGACCGAATATGATGATTGAGTCAGTGATTATATTGCGGAATCATACAATCACAGAACATTGAATGCAAGAAATATTCATAAATGCACTTGTATTGATTAAGATGAACAGTTACAATAAATGCTAGGGTTTGAGTATTATACAGTAACAGAATACCTTGTCGACAAGAGACTGAATATTCTAATTGTCTAACGTTGGTCAAAGTCACCTCACATACGACGTTTTCGATTCTATTTATAGGCTGACAAGAAGCCTTTACAAAAGACTAAATTACCCCTATACTATATCTAGACTAAGTACAAAAGGTCTTCATGAGCATTTTGTTTTGTTCATCCGCATTAACTAATACGGATGTGTTGATCTTCATCACTTTCTTCATTGCATTATGTGTTGGTCATCAGCATTGACAATGCGGATGAACAAACACTTGGTGCATTTTGTTGTTGAGCACCGCATTAGTTAATGCGGATGAGTAATTCCTTTGTCAGTATTTATTCGGCTGTCAGCATTTGTTAATGCGAAAAAGCAAATACTTGTCAATATTTGTTCTTTGGTCATCCGCATATACAAATGTGGATAACTGACACTTGGTCTTCTTTTTTGATGCAGATTCTTCATCCGCATTGGTTCTTGGACTTAGGGAGATTTTAGTAGAGCAACCATCATCCACTACTTGAATTGGCATGTATGATCCTTTTAGGGTCCAACAATACTCCCCTTAAGGATTATACAGCCTAGGAACTTCAAAGTTTTATGGATGAGGTTGAGGATTATGTTGGGTCTTGATCAGCAGGAGGAGATAAAGTAGGAGTTGGGTCTATGTATGAAGGATCCAGGATGGCTTTGATCATGTTAGAGAATTGTCTTGCATCAGTCAACTTTTCTCTCTGCTCAATACATGGATCTTCATTTGGCTCATAGTGTGAATGGCTTTAATGGGCAGCTTTTTCAAAAAGATAGGCTCCCAGAAGGACACAGTTGACATCCCATCTTTGTGAAACAGTAGAGATCCATCCATATCTACCTCCAGCTTCACAATTTCCTAAATTGCAATGGGTAACACCCGGTCATTCTTAACAAAAAGAATAAAGTGAAGAAAAGAAAGAAAAGATATTTTTACCCAAGTTGAGGGGTAAAAGTGTCAAAAGGACAAAAAGAATAAAAAGTAGGTGCTACAAGGAGATATGGCGCCCATAATCTCCTGCACACTTTTTCATTCGATTTTAGAGAGAGAAAGTACAGCAAGTTCTCGGTTTTGAAGGAAGAAACAAGAGAATTCAAATTCAAGGTAAGAATTCATGCTTTTATGGTGTTCTTTGACTGGTCGTGATCCTCGGTTCTATGCTTATTGTGTTTGTACGTGGTTAGAATGTGTGTTTTTAGTGGGTTTTCTAGACGGTTGACTCAATTGCAAACGGTTGGGAGAAGCCATTTCAAGAGCTGCAAAGGTGAGTTCTAAGACCCCTACTTTACACGTTTTGAATGATTTTAGGGCTGGAACACATCTGAAA